>RCUC01120420.1:0-12582 GCA_003697995.1 Taxidea taxus jeffersonii
ATGTCCCAAACCAACAATAATCATAATGGGTCAGTTTAGAGGTAGCAGTACATTTTGCATGTTCTTATTTCCTTCTATTTAAAAAAAATCCACTGACACTAAACAAAAAGCCAAAAAAGCATATTCGGTAATAAATACCCCAAATATATTTTCTATAGAAGTATCAGTCTTTCATAAAGTGACTTTGGCCCAAATTTATACCTTGTAAATATATACTGTAACCTTCTGATGAGAAGGAGGAGAAGGGATGGTGATAAAGTCAGACGGACCTATGCTGACATGTTTGTTTTTTCTCTTTTCATTTATTTTAAGAACTTCTCTTCAAATAACTTTTTATATTAAACCTGTTCAAAATGATTTCTAAATCTCAAACCTGAAAGAATGTTCACAAAATACTTTAGAAATACATTTCAGAAGTCCCAGCAAAGATATTTCCCTTTTTTCGAATTTTATATAATGAAATTCTATAATAGAATGCAATTGATCAGTGTAATTTGCTAATATATTGAAATGAATGTGTCACCAAACTTGCCATACACACAGCACACAGAGAAGAGAGTCTATTTTGAGATTCTGTGAAGTTAGAATATAGTTTTCCCTTTGTGCATACTTTTGAAATTCATTTGCTCCTCTACATCTTTCATTGAAGAGAATGAATTATGTACATATGTACATATGTATGTATGTATTTATACAGACCCCCCCCCCCACGGTTAGAGCAATATATCTTTGTAACTTGGTATAGTTCCAAAAAATTCCATTTAAAATATGGCTGTAGGGGTCTTCTTCCTGACTGGTCTTTGGTGTGTTCTGTTTCAAATCTGCCAATAGAGAGATGTCTTCAGGAAATGCCAAAATTGAGCACCCTGCCCCCCACTTCAAAGCCAAGGCTGTTATGCTAGATGGCCCATTCAAAGACATCAGCCTCTCTGACTGCAAGGGAAAATATGCTGTGTTCTTTTTTCCTCTTGACTTTATCTTTGTGTGCCCCCATAGATATCATCACTTCCAGTGACAGGGCAGAAGGATTTAAGAAACTCAAGTGTCAAGTGATTGGTATTTCTGTGGGTTCTTATTTTTGTCACCTGGTGTAGATCAACACACACAAGAAACAAGGAGGACAGGGACCCGTGAACATTCCCTTATATCACACCCCAAGTGTACCAGTGTCGCTCAGGACTAGGGAGTCTTAAAGGCTGATGAAGATATCTCATGCATTTTTATCATTGATGATAAAGGCGTCCTTCGACAGACTGCTATGAAGACCTCCCTCTTGGTCACTCTGTGGTTGAGAGTCAGACTAGTTGAGTTTCCTGAAGAGCATGGGGAAGTGTGCCCGGCTGGCTGGAAGCCTGGCAGTGATAACATCAAGCCCGCTGTCCCAAAGAGCAAAGAATATTTCTCCAAGCAGAAGTGAACCCTGGGCCATTTTAGGGCCAAGCTGCCATAGGCAGCCATGAAAAATCTCTGGTACTATTGTCCATGTTAAAACACAAGACTTTAGACACAGTGCAGGTATGGTATGGGACAGGACAGGCCCTTCCTGTAGGAGCTGAGACGGCCAGATTTTCTTCCTCTGGAGAGAACGGCCTAAGCTGTGCTCTGGGGCAGGCCAACTGAGCTATACAGTAGTGGAGCATCACTTCTGATCTTCCCTTATTGTTGTTAAACTTGAACTAAGAAAAAAAATGTAAAGAAAGAAGATATGGTGTAGGAATCACATAAGCATAAAATTCTGACTGAGATTCAGTTGTTTCCAAACACTACTGAATATGCTTTTCATATTCTAAGTCATTGATTTTTTAAAAACCTATTCATTATTTATTTACTCTACCAAAACATGTCAGCAATCTTAAATTGCAGTGTTTCATATCATCCTGCATTCTGCCAGGTCAACAAGGAGTACTATTATCTGACACTTCCTTATTTGACACTTTACTGTCTTGAGGGGATGTGGTCGAACCTTTTCTGTTTTTGAAGTGCTTTCTCATAAGTTTCTAGTTATTCGTTTTTCTTGAATTAATTAATTTGAGAGACAGAGAGCGGGCGGGGAGAGGCAGAAGGAAAGACTCTTCAAGCAACTCCCCACAGAGCCTGATGGGGAGCCTTGATCCCATGACCCTAAGATCATAAAACCAGGAGTTGGGTGCTTCACCCACTGAAGCACCCAGGCACCCCAGTTTCTAGTTATTCTTATCAGCAGCACCATCACTGGCCAGTTGCTCCTTGCAATAATCTCTAGCAAAGAGATTGGGCTTGTAGAAAATCCAGAATTCAAGAGTTTCTTTGCTAGGCTGTTTGCATTATATCTCTTTTAACATCAGCACAACTACAGTCCTTAGAAAACTCTTGAAGACTTTTCAGTAAATAGAAGCTGATTTTCATATGATTTGATTACATAAGTTACTTTGTGTGTGTTTGTGTGTACGCATGTGTGAGGGGGTGTATGTTATGGAATGAAGGACTTAATACCATATGACAAACAGAAATACACTGTGATTGCCTTCAAACGTCACACTTGTGGAGATCTGCTCCCAAAGCCACAGTGAACCCAGCTGAGAAAAGGGACTTCTGTTGTCAGATGGGAGGGAGCTGGGGAGCTCTCAGTGACCAGTACCAACTGCCTGTGTGGGCTCAGGTCCAGTGCTCACAGATCACTAAGGAGTCCTGTGTTAGTTTTCTTTTTTTTTTCCCCCTGAGACTATATCTCACTTTACATATTTAAATGAACTCCCTTGGAATTGATAATTTCACAAATGCTATTTGGCAAAGGTCCTAGTTTGAATTTAAATCTTACAAATTTAGAGTTGGGATTGAAAATGTTTTCAAACTTCATTATCATTGGAAATGAAATTGGATGGCATCTCTTCCAAGGCACTCATTTGATAATAGAAGGAAACTGTAGAGGTTTTGCAGTATGTGCGCTCTGGGAGGTTTTTCTTTCTTTTTCTCTAAGATGCTATCCTAATTCTTTTCTGCAACAAATGAGACTGAAAGTCCAGTTAAGATGACCTTTTAAATACAGACCAAACTGTTAGGAATATGAAGTGACTAAAGCCAAGGAAGTGCTTCATGTACTTTCTGGATTTAAATTATCTAAAGGGAGGGAGAAAGTTAACAAGAGTGGAGTAAGTGCTAGGAGAGGAAGGGAGAGAAGGGAGAATGAAGGAGAGAGAGGGAAGGTGAGTGAGAGGGCAAGGGGAGGAGAGAGAGAGAGAGAAGGAGAGAGAGAGACAGAGAGAAGACAAAGAAACAGGAAAGAGAACAAATAAGGATGGAGGAGAGGGTTGGGAAAATGTAGGAAACAAAACAGAAAGAAGAAAGCAATGAGCACCATCTCCCATGAGTGAAGAAAGCGGGTGCATAAACAATGAATCTTGGAACACTGAAACAAAAACAAAGAATGAAGAAGGAACTAAAAGGTAGAAGGAACTAAAGGAAGTTCCTGTACATAAAAAGGAACTATTCAAAACTGACAGAGTTGAAGGTGGTAGAGAAAAATATGGAAAGGTAGAGATAGCCAAATGCTTACTGAGTTTCTCTTCTTCCAGATGCCGTAATAAGTACAGCTAAAAAATCCACAGGCTCTATGGGCAGGAAACCCTACAGAGAAGTATAGTACCCCGAAAGAGGTATGGAGAAGGTGTATGATCTAAGGAGGGTGCGGTCCGTTTAATATGTTTTAGGTGATTGTGTCTGTGCATTAATGTTTTCAGGCAAAGAGAACTCAAATAAATACTGAATAATGATGAGGAAACCTGAAGGCTACCTTAATTGGAAAATGGAAATAATTAACACTATACCAAAGTGCATGCATTAATCACTGCCTGTGTGCTTGGAAGCCTCATGAACCATTCACACGCATCATGTCAGTTAATCCCACCAGCAGTCCAATCAGGCTACCATTACCTTTGTTTAAGAGATGGAGATCTGAGTCTGAGGGAGGTTACATCACTCACCAAAATGCCTACATTGATTGTGTCAGGAGTTGGAGAAGGTCCATCTGACTCTCAAGCCCAGGCTTCAACCACCCCTGCCACGGTCAATCTTCCATCTCCGCATACCATCAATGAGTATCCTCTGTTAATCCTCCCACGTTCCCCTTCACTTGGACCGCACACACAACACATCATATATCAGATTTGAATCTATTGCAGCTTGTCACTCATTTTCCAAGTAACTCAAAACTATCTCGCCCTAAAAATCTTTCTAGGACTTACCACAGCTGACACAGACTTCGACACACTTCGAAGAATGAAAGCCTTTTAACTCCCACCCTTCACAACCTACAGTACATTGACTTATACTTATAATCTGTTTGTTCCTTGCATTGATGTTTTGTACGAAGTGGGCTGTAGCATTCATGAGGTCCAAAAAATGTACCTTATTGATGTTTGCATCTCCAGAACTTAGCAAGAAGCTGGCATACTGGAGATGTTAATACATATATATTGAATAAATGGGAAATAGGGGTTGATCATGGCACCATGATTCTCTAAGTTTCCATGGATCAGGGTCTATATTATCCAACTTTCTTAGTCCTGTAGCACTCTGTCCTAAGGCTTTGAAATATGGTAGTTCAGGCTGTGCCAGTTTGAGCCATGTTGCCTGAAGTAGGATCATGGCCCTTAGAAGTAGGAGATCCATGACCTGAACCAAGACAGCTTGCTATCCATAGAGCTTCAATTTCCTCATCTATAAGATAGGAATAATAATAGAATTTATCTCACAGGGTTCTAGTAAAGATTAAATAAGTTGAATAAGAGAATATATACTTTGCTGAATATTCCTTTTTTCTTCTTGCTCTTCTAGAAATCTGGCTTTTTGCAAAGATTTTATTTTTCTATGGCACCAGCAACCTTTTAAACACACACGCACACAAATATATCATGTGTATTATATGTAAGTAAGCAGTGTAACACGAGTGTGTAGTATGTGTAAGGCATCTGGCACTCAGAAATCACTTAGTTGCAATTAATAGAAATCTGATGTGCACATAATAGAAGTTGCATATGCTCACTCTACCTGAATAGACAAATGGATGAATGAATCTAATGCACATAATGCATTATTAATATTTCTTTTAAATGCTGTTTTCTTTTCCCTATGGGGATACCATCTTAAGTGACTCCCATGTACCCAGCAGAGCTGCCGTAGCCCAGGGCTGAATCCAGCCCTATGCAGTGTGAAGTTGGCACGGCCTTGTCCACACCCTGTCTCAGGCTCAGTCTGAAGAGAGCTCATCAGTATTCCATGTGTTCAACAGAGACACTTAATAAACTCAGAGTAGCAGGACGGTCATCACTGAACAGTCTAATTGAGTGGCCCTGAGGGGCAATAGAAGGTCTTACATGAGTAGGAAAGATTAGTGGCATGAGCTGGGCTGCTGATCTAGGAACCAGCGCTGCCGTGGGATCCACCAACGTTGTGAACAAATGCCCAGGGGGCGGCTGAGAACCAGAGAAAAGAAAGGTGGGAAGCACTCTGGAGGGAAGGATGGGTTCAGTTTGAGTTTTCCATGGACTTGGCTCAGTGACATGCTATGATGGGGTCAATGACAGCTGAATCTCTCAAAAATCACACATATAGGGGTGCCTGGGTGGCTCAGTGGGTTAAGGCCTCTGCCTTTGGCTCAGGTCATGATCTCAGGGTCCTGGGATCGAGCCCCATATTGGGCACTCTGTTCCATGGAGAGCCTGCTTCCTTCCCTCTCACTCTGCCTGCCTCTCTGCCTACTTGTGATCTCTGTCAAATAAATAAATAAAATCTTTAAAAAAAAATCACACATATATACACATAGAGCTTGCCTAAACAGGTTTCCCAACAGGATGCAAAAACCCCACAAAAACAGAAACAAACAAACTAAAAATACCTAGCTGTGGGCAGCATCTCCCTAGCATGGGTGTCTATGGATTGTTTTTGTCCCTGCATCAATGTTGAGCAATGCCATAGAAATCAAACGCTCAGTAAGTACGTTTCTGAACTGCTGTTTGAACTCTAGTTGCTCTTCTTGAAATGAACCAACTTGCCCTACATTGTCGAAAGAGACATTTCATCTCTCTAATATTTTCTCTAATTTCAGTGTTTACTTATTTCAATAACCTCTAAGTGGGTCATTCTGTCAAGGGCTGAGAAAAGTAAATGAGACAGTCTCCATCTTCAGCAATTTATAATCTCAACATACAACAAATGTTGGATGATGTGTTAGAATATAAAAGGGGAAGACAGGTATTATTTTTTCAGCTTGATGGAGGTGTAATTGACAAAAATTTTACCTATGTGAGGAGCACAGTGTCTAGATACTTACCCATTGCAAAATGATGGCCATAATCAACCCAAATAACACAAGCCATCAACCTGCACAGCTATCTTATTTATGTATTTACTTGGCTGTGTATTTGTGGATTGATGTATGTGTTTCTCTGTTTTGCCATGGTGAGACCAGTCAATATCTACTGTCTCAGTGAATTTCAAATACACACTGCAGTGTTAGTAATGGTCACCACCATACTGGATGTTAGATCCCCAGAACTTGTTCCTCTGTACCCAGTAGTCTATACCCTTTGACCAACACTTCCGTGTTTAATTTTGATTGTCATTAGTAACAACATCAAAGAATAATGAATAAGTTGGTATCAAGGAATAAACAGAATCTGAGTAAAAGCTGGAGGAGAATATTAGATTCTGATGTCATAATAAAATAGCCCAGAGGATGGTGACTGCACACGGACCTGAGGAAAAGGTCTGGTCTGGGCTTTGTCCCCTCCTAGTTACACCACACTGGGAAGCAGGTTCACCTCTTCATGCTGCTGGGGCATGGCCGGGGGGTAGGGAGGGAGAGAAGAGAAAGAAGAGAACTGCTACATGGTTGTTCATATCATCTCCAGGACCTCCTGGAGTTATCGTGAAAAGTAAACTAAGGAATGCAATGAACATGGAGGCTTGTTTAGTAAATGCTAAATAAATGTTAGTGGTTATTGTTAAGAGTAATGGTTTAGCAAATATCATTCTCAATGGAGAAAAACTGAGAGCTTTTCCTCTAAGGTCAGGAACACGGCAGGGATGTCCGTTATCACCACTGCTATTCAACATAGTACTAGAAGTCCTAGCCTCAGCAATCAGACAACAAAAAGAAATTAAAGGCATCTAAATTGGCAAAGAAGAAGTCAAACTATCACTCTTTGCAGATGATATGATACTATATGTGGAAAACCAAAAAGGCTCCACTCCAAAACTGCTAGAGCTTGTACAGGAATTCAGTAAAGTGTCAGGATATAAAATCAATGCACAGAAATCAGTTGCATTTTTTTACACCAACAACAAGACAGAAGAAAGAGAAATTAAGGAGTCAATTCCATTTACAATTACACCCAAAACCATAAGATACCTAGAAATAAACCTAACCAAAGAGGCAAAGAATCTATACTCAGAAAACTATAAAGTACTCATGAAAGAAATTGAGGAAGACACAAAGAAATGGAAAAATATTCCATGCTCATGGATTAGAAAAATAAATATTGTGAAAATGTCTATGCTACCTAAAGCTATCTACACATTTAATGCAATGCCTATCAAAATCCCACCCAATTTTTTCAAAGAAATGGAACAAATAATCCTAAAATGTATATGGAACCAGAAAAGACCTCGAATAGCCAATGGGATATTGAAAAAGAAAGCCAAAGTTGGTGGCCTCACAATTCCAGACTTCAAGCTCTATTACAAAGCTGTCATCATCAAGACAGTATGGTACTGGCACAAAAACAGACACATAGATCAATGGAACAGAAGAGAGAGCCCAGAAATAGACCCTCAACTCTATGGTCAACTAATCTTCGACAAAGCAGGAAAGAATATCCAATGGGAAAAAGACAGCCTCTTCAACAAATGGCGTTGGGAAAATTGGACAGCCACATGCAGAAAAATGAAATTGGACCATTTCCTTACACCACACATGAAAATAGACTCAAAATGGATGAAAGACCTCAATGTGAGAAAGGAATCCATCAAAATCCTTGAGGAGAACACAGGCAGCAACCTCTTCGACCTCAGCCGCAGCAACTTCTTCCTAGGAACAATGCCAAAGGCAAGGGAAGCAAGGGCAAACATGAACTATTGGGACTTCATCAAGATCAAAAGCTTTTGCACAGCAAAGGAAACAGTTAACAAAACCAAAAGACAACTAACATAATGGGAGAAGGTATTTGCAAACGACATATCAGATAAAGGGCTAGCATCCAAAATCTATAAAGAGCTTAGCAAACTCAACACCTAAAGAACAAATAATCCAATCAAGAAATGGGCAGAGGACATGAACAGATATTTCTGCAAAGAAGACATCCAGATGGCCAACAGACACATGAAAAAGTGCTCCACATCTCTGGGCATCAGGGAAATACTAATCAAAACCACAATGAGATACCACCTCACACCAATCAGAATGGCTAAAATGAACAAGTCAGGAAATGACAGAAGCTGGCGAGGATATGGAGAAAGGGGAACCCTCCCACACTGTTGGTGGGAATGCAAGCTGGTGCAACCACTCTGGAAAACAGCATGAAGGTTCCTCAAAAAGTTGAAAATAAAGCTACCTTATGACCCAGCAATTGCACTACTGTCTATTTACCCTAAAGATACAAAGTAGTGATCCGAAGGGGCATGTGCACCCAAATGTTTATAGCAGCAATGCCCACAGAGCCAAGTTATGGAAAGAACCTAGATGTTCCTCAACAGATGAATGGATAAAGAAGGTGTGGTATATATATATACAATGGAATACTATGCAGCCATCAAAGGAAATGAAATCTTGCCATTTGCAATGACATGGATGGAACTACAGGCTATTATGCTTAGAGAAATAAGTCAGTCAGAGAAAGACAACTATCATATGATCTCCCTGATATGAGGAAGTGGAAATGCAATGGGGGTGGGGGTTAAAGGGGTAGGAAAAGAATAAATGAAACAAGATGGGATCAGGAGGGAGACAAACCAAAAGAGACTCTTAATGTCATAAAACAAACTGAGGGGGTGGGGGGAAGGGTTGTTGGGAGAGGGTGATGGCATTACATTATATGTTTATATAAAAATTAAAAAAAAATAAAGATATCCATGATGTACAAAAAAAAAGAGATATGGTTTAAGCATAACATAAGTGTTGATATGCTTCCTGATTTCAAAGAACTTTTTGAATATGCAGGAATGGTGTGTATGCAAATATGTGGGAAGAATGGTGTCTGAGAAGGCACGGTATTAATACAGTCAGTTGCAAAAACTGAGCAATACAAACATTGAGAAATAGCTTCTAGGGGTATCTCTCTCTTTCTCTGTCTCTGTCTCTGTTCATCTGTCTGTCTGTATGTCTCTCTCTCACATATACACACATGCAAAACAAAAACAGACTGGGGATGTGGTCAGCTGGAGTTCCATGAATGGGATGAGCAAGCGCACAGATGAGCCCGGGACAGACAATGATCACAAACAAACACATACTGTTTTGTTACCTTTGGACACATTAATACCTAATGTTTGCTGGATCAAATCATGACACAGCGCGCAAGATCCCTGGTGTTGTGCAAAGAGACCTGTACACCTCTGAAAACCAGAATGCCAACTCAGTGCTCCACACTGCTTTCTCAAATTACCTATGGTCCTCAAGTTCCTTAACTTGGAAACTCAAAATCTATCCTGTGAACAGTTTATTACTATGTCTACCCTGAATTCTTCAGCAAATTTTCCACTAGTATTCTCCCAAACCCACACACTATATTTCATTCTATTAATACATAGATCACATTGTATATTGACTATCACTGTCACTATTATACTTGGGTGAAGATACTGCCTTGATTTTTTAAAGATTTTGTTTATATATTTGAGGGGGTCAGAGGGAGAGGGACAAGCAAACTCCCCCTGAGCTAGGTGGCAACTGTGGGGCTCGATCTCAGGACCCTGAGAATATGACGTGACCCAAAGGCAGACGCTTCACTGAAAGAGCCCCACAAGCACCCTGAGACTTCCTTACTGTCTTTTCTAGAGTTGATATGCAATAAAATGTTAACTAAATAAGTGAATTGGACCATGTGGACCAAGGCAATGTGACCGTATGTGCAGAGGGAGTGAAGGGAGAGGAATACTCTGTGCAAGGGAAGTAGGAGAGAAAATGACCACACTGTCAAAAAACATCAAACCTAATTCATTAAAAAATATAGCTTCTTATGGAAATATAATAAGAGTGGGACACTTTCAAAACCACAAAAAAGGAAGAGGTAGAATGCTCACCAGGAAGAAGAAGGAGGCTGATATGTAGACAATCAGAAAAAGTCAGTACAAAGAACCTCCAAGAAAAACAAAGTTGCAAGGAAGGTGGATCAATAGGGCTGCTTGCTGAAATGGTAGATTATAGGATTTGTCCAAGAAAGTGGCTGGTGGAGGCTTTAGAGAGCACAGTTTTAGTAGGGTTCTGAGAAAAAGCAAATTGTAGAGCTTAAGGGAATTGGTGGAGAAATGGTGGTAACAGGAGAGATTTGACAGGAAAAGACCCAACTAAGAAAAACCACTGTACCACGAGCTGTATGCATCACTGATGACTTGAAACCCCGCAGGGTTACGGTGACATTTTTCCTCAATCTCAATGTCTATTAAGGATACTTAAAATGAGTTCTGCCTTTCATGCATTTCATGCAATTAGGATATGAGTACTTTAGTTTTCAATAGGTTCCAGTTTTCAGGTGGTTAGAGCCCTACAGGGAAATATCTACCTTACCAGTTACTGTTATTTTAGTCTGCAGTGCTAGGACACTGAATTAGACCTTCCCCTGCTTTTCCCTCTCTTCACAGGAGAAATGGGACATCTGAAGTATTAGTACTTAGCTATTCCATGTTATCTTAGAAACAACCTGTGTATTAGAGAGAGAGAGAGAGAGAGAGGGAGGGAGCAGGTGCACACAGGTGAGGAGAAAGAGAATCTTCTAAGTACAATAATTGGTCTTCTCTTTATCAGATCCCCCCTGCCCCAGCTATTTAGCTCTCTGGCTCTCCAGAGTACACAGATGGACTTTAAGTGAGCCAATTACTAGAGTATACAAAAGCCACAGAAGTAATCCTTCTTGGCACAAGGTCAGAGCTTAGAGTTTATATCTGAACTTGCTTACTGGACCATTGTTGCTGAAATAAACTACATAAAAAGGTGTGGATGTTTTTCAAACCTTTACTCTAAAACAAAGTCCTGGGGGTGGGGGGGTGCTTAAGAAGGACCCACGTGATGACTCATAGTCAGAAAAGAGGAGACAAGAAATGTAGGTGTGGGTATAATCGAAAGAGAGGACACAGCCAAGCTTTTGACTCAGAATGAAAACAGATACTGTCAGATGGAATAAATTACAGGGACAGACAAGAAGATGTTTATAACATATGAAGTGAAAAACTTGCATAAGAATGCATGCAATGGTTCTTTGTCTAAAATGTGTATTAAAATGTGTATTATGCAATTAGACATGTGTATATGCACATGTATTTGCTCACTTTCTATGAATGCTGCCTTAAGAAATCAAATTTAAATGAGGGATGAAGATGTTTCATAGACAACATAGCTTATTGAAAACTACTTATAATTTTCAATAATCATCTTTAGCTTAACTTAATTATAACTGAAAGAAACTAGGAGAAACGGTTGCATGATACTATGTCCAGAGAAAGATAATGTTGTCAAAAAGAAGACCACATGCATTACACTTAGAAATAGAATACTCAGGGGATATGGGATTTTTGAGAGATGTCCAGCATGATCCGGGGGAGACGAGGGGTCCCACTGCAGCCCGTGATGTGGGTTTAGTGCTATGGTAGCGCCCTCTTGACAGTCCTGAAAAGCCTGGGAATAAGAGCCATTAAGACCAACCCACTGCTTCACATAGCTGTTCCCTTTACTGAACCAACTATCCTCTCTTTGAGGCATCTCAAGTGGGGACCTGCTTTGCTTGGAAACTCAAGTGTTTCAGCTCATTTGATAGTTAGAATCTCCTTATAATTATGTTATCAGCATTGTAATTTATCAGCCATTCTCTTCTAAGATTAATTAGCATGAGCCAAGTCACTGATGAAAACAAAGTTTCCGGTCTTGGCCTCAGACCTTAGATGGTTACACTCTTAGATGGACCGGCATGCATATCCCCTCACTGACCTTCCACAGATTACAGAAGAGAAGCACGAAAATGAACCTGGAAATGCTCCTCCAACTCCAACCCCCCCCCCCAACACACACAATTTCACACGAACCAGAAAGCTCTCCAAGGAGAGAACATAGTCATAATCATGGATACTTTTCAGAATGAAGTGTAATTTAACAAAGTCTTCAAGGTGTTTGGTAAATTTGGAGAGACATTAAAAAAAAAAAAGAACACATATACAAGCATAGGTACACAAAATACTCCTTTATAAATAAATATGTAAGGTTATAAAAAAGAAGTATGGTGATTTACAAGCGATGAGAAGCAATAATAGCAACAAAGATCAACAGTTAATTGAACATTAGCCATATACAAAATGCTACGTGAAACTTTCCATTTGAGTCCCAAGAGTGACTGTTATTTA
>ML099608.1:0-17832 GCA_003697995.1 Taxidea taxus jeffersonii
GAACTTTCTCTCCTCTCTTTCAAACCTGATGTCAACACTTGTAATCTGGAAAATTAGCCCTGAGTAATCCAATTATTGAATAATCTTGGTTCTTCCCTTTTGTTTTTCTGTTCTCTGTCCTGTAATTAATTTGTCCTTTTTCCAAAGGAGCTTTCCAGCATGTCTCCAGCATTAAGTATGCATTCTGTCAGATCGTAAACTCTGAGGGGCACAGAGTCCTTTCTCCCACCCCATTCCATCCCTTCCCTCTACCCCTGCCGTGCACTGGAACTATTTAGCTATTAGATACTTTGCCACATACCAAAAGAAACATTCTGTTGTTATATTTATTGGATTTAATTACAAGGCATTTGGAAGGCATTTTAGGACTCTGCATCTCCATTAATTCTCTGTCAGCATTTTGCACCTCGTGGATCAATAGTAAGTTTCCATCCTCACTTGGCTTCATCGTCATGGACACTTGTGCTGCACAAATGCTAGTGAGATTCTCATGTCTGGAGTAGAAACAGTGACTTAATTTTGCAGTCATATTCAAATCCTCTAAAGAGCTGGTAGCTGACACACGCTTTGGCTGTCTCCTCTGATGTGCAGTAAACATGTGGTGTAGTTTATGTATAGTACCATGGTCCAGTCCCCAGCCAAGACAGAACTGCCGGAGGGAGATCAGTTATTAATTTAAGTCTGAAGCAGAAAAGCATGAATTCTATTTAACGTGGTTGCTGCTCTGGCTGTTGTATAAAGCTTTTCAGTTTTGGACTAAAGAAGCATAAGATCTTGAAAACCTTGGTGTCATTCATTGTGCTCATAGAATTGTCCACGTTTCTGAACTTGGGACCTTGTACTGCGTGTTAGAACAAAAAGCACACAGCAAGCCAAAACCAAAATATTTTCAGCTTTGTTGCCCAAGTGGGGTAAATTCTTTCCCACAAGAAGGCCGTTCCCAGGGTATTTTATACCCTCCTCAAGAAGTTTACAAAATCAGGTTTGTATACATTCTCTGCAGCCGGCAGACTTGACGTTAGCTTCACCCACTCTTGCCAACTCAACTCCCTTCCCACACGAGCCATTCCACTTCCTCCTACTGCGTCCCGTGCTATTGACATAAAAGAATAAAAATAGTGCTCGCTTCGGCAGCACATATACTAAAAGAATAAAAATATGTTTGCTCTAAGAGAATAGGGTACCTCCAAAAGTTTGATAAAAACTAAACACAAGCCAAGAGTTGGTTTTAAATACAAACCAGGTCTGTCATCTAGCTCTGGGACCTGGAGCAAATCATTTAAACCATTTTAGTCTTAGACAAGGGGAAGTAATTTATACTTGTCCATTTATCTGTTAGGGCTGTTGCAGTTGTAGGTGATAATTTTTGTGGTAACACTTTATGAATGTATAGATATGCATAAGAAAGACAACCAAAGAGCCCAACTTCCTTGGTTTAAGTCTTGCTGTTTGATACTGGCACCATATGTAGTGTGACATGATTTCTCACAAGTCTGGTCTCCTGCAAACCCTCAGGGTGTGAAATGATGGTGATTTGCATGTCCTCAAAAACAGAAACTTCTTGATCATGATAACTAGCCTAAATTGCATTAGCCCAACAATCCAGTTGAAAAGTATTCTTGATCCATGACTGTATTTTCAAAATATCTCCATTTGCATGGTATGTTCCATTTGAGAGCTGAGTTTTTGGCATAGTTAAAAAATTGACTGTCCTGAATCATGTGTTAATTCACAATCACTAACAAACAGCATATGCTTGCATTAATAGTGCCCTTCTGTTCTACATCCTAGCCTTCCAATTGAGTCTGTTATATTAAACTTGTCTTCTAGATATACGTTGAGATTGAAAGGCAGCTACTTAGTATATTGCTAGAACACTGGGATGCTTCCACTTTTTTTCTCTTTAATTAAACAAATTTGCCTTTATGTAAAGTGGCATATCAGGGGACTTTCTGGTGCTGAGCCATTTCCACCTCCACCATATGAAGTCACAAAATGAGTTGGCTTCTGCTTGTTGGCTTCCTTTTTCTTCCCCCGTACCATGCTCTACTTCATCCTGTTCACTCTGTTGCCAGATTCTGCCCTTGCAAAGCATCGCTACATTTTTCTTTCTTCTCCCTGATTCAGACTTTTAAGGTCTCACATCACACAGACGTGTTGGAACCTTCTCTTCATTCTTCAGATGAGGTCCCCTTCCATTCATTCCTGTTTGCTTTGGTCTTAATCCTACCTGTTCTCTCTAATCAGGTTGTCTCACCCAAGCATTTAGGCACGTAAATCCTTCAGACAGAATATCATGGCTTTGGTTGTCTTCCTCTCTGCTGTCTTTGAACTTCTGTGATCTTTTTTCCTCATTAAGCTGATTAATAATTGTTGCACGTTTTCAATGACTGATCCTTCTCTAGAAGTTCAAATGGAGCAATTAGTGCATGGAAGGCATGCTTCACAATGGCACTGGCTTTTTTTTTTTTTTAAAGATATTGATTTATTAGAAAGAGAGAGAGCACATGCAAGCATGAGTGGGGTGAAGGGCAGAGGGAGAAGGAGGCTCTGCTGAGCAAGGAACCAGATGCAAGACTGAATCCCAGGATCCTAGCATTATGACCTGAGCCGAAGGCAGGCGCTTAACCAACTGAGCCACCAAGGCATCCCATGATAGAACTGGCTTTAAGGCTTATTCCTTATTATTCTTTATTCTCTTATTTTTCTATAACTGAACATTAAAACACATTTAAACTTTTATTATTAAAGTAATACACATCAATGGTATAGAGTATCTGGAAAATGTGTATGATTCAAAAACATTAAAAAAACCCAGAGCACTCCTTTTAAAAACAAGTGCTTTAACATTTGCTCTTTCCTTTAGGCGTTTCTCCCCTAAATTTCAGTGCATGTAATAACACAGCCTTATATAATTATTAAGAATATGTACCCATTACATACACCTGTTGAGTATGAGTATACATGTGTGAAATTCAAATTTTGCTTTTTTCAATTTATGTAATTTAAGATACATTCAATTTGCAAGTTATATGGAGATATGCACCAAAACCACCAAGTGAGGGGAAAATTAATTATAATCAATTATCCTTGAAAAACTAGCAGATTATCTGTTGTCTTTATTACACGTATCTATAAATTTTATATTTTATAACTTGCTTATTTAATAATTTGTTTTGTTGTAGTTTAACTATAAAATAATTTTAAATATGTGATTTTTAAAAAAGATTTTATTTATTTATTTATTTTTAAAGGTTTTTATTTACTTATTTGACATAGAGAGATCACAAGTAGGCAGAGAGGCAGGCAGAGAGAGGAAGGGAAGCAGGCTCTCTGCTGAGCAGAGGGGCCCAGTGCGGGGCTCGATCCCAGGACCCTGAGATCATGACCTGAGCCGAAGGCAGAGGCTTTAACCCACTGAGCCACCCAGGCGCCCCAAAAGATTTTATTTATTTATTTGATAGAGATTACAAGTAGGCAGAGAGGCAGGCAGAGAGAGAGGGGGAAGCAGGCTCCCTGCCAAGCAGAGAGCCTGATGCGGGGCTCGATCCCAGGACCCTGAGACCATGACCTGAGCCGAAAGCAGAGGCTTTAACCCACTGAGCCACCCAGGCGCCCAAATATGTAATTTTTTTAAAAAGTATTCATACAACAGCTTTTTCGGGTGGGTAGCATTATTCCCATTCTACAGATGATAAAACTGAGTGTCTAGTTAACTGCTCTTTAACTAAATATGGCAGTATTACAGGCACATTTAACCCCAAAGACACTTCCTTTTCCACTCAGCTACACCTTTTCA
Source organism: Taxidea taxus jeffersonii (assembly GCA_003697995.1). Classification (NCBI taxonomy): domain Eukaryota; kingdom Metazoa; phylum Chordata; class Mammalia; order Carnivora; family Mustelidae; genus Taxidea; species Taxidea taxus. Next base: position 3,800 of record ML099608.1, read on the forward strand.
TCAGATGTCTTTGTCAGTGCAGTCAGAAATTCACCTTTTGGGAAGAAGGAGGACTAAAGAATAAAGGAGAATAAAGGAGGGCCCCGAGAGAAAAAAAAAAAAGTGTTTAATTTTCTCAAATGTGTTCTCAGTATTTATAGATCATACGACTTTGCTTATGATGTGATGTATCACGTGAGTAGCGTCATTGACATTTTTGTTCTTAGTTTGCCCTTGTTACTGCCCCTACATTCCTGGTAAGTGTAACTTGGCAGCATTAATAATGATATTTTTTCCTTTGCTGAACTATATTTGAGATGACAGCATCTCTGAGAAATAAGCCTCTTATTTTACTTCTATACTTTCTTAAGATAGCATTGATTTATATGGTTTACAGTAGGAAAAACAAAGTCCCTAACCCTAACCATATCTACTGGTTAGTAACACCCTCAGAAGAGCTTAATCACCGCTGGGCCGGTCATCAAACACATGCAAGGATGCAGTGACAAGGTGTAGTAGAAAGATCGGAACTTGGAATCGAGTTGTTTGGCATCCCAGTTCTGCCATTTACTGGTCTTTATGATCCTTGGATTACCTAAACCTGAATTACCTAACCTCCCTGAGTTTATTTCCCACTAGAGAAGTAAAGATTGAAATTCTTATCTTAAAGGAGGGATGCAGGAACCTAGACATAATATATGTAAAATACCTGGCACATAGTAAGTGCTCATTAAATGTTATCTCTTCCATCTGTTATGTTTCATGTATGCATTACAAAGAGCTTATATTGATTAGAGAAATAAGACCAATACCTTTGGGTGACTGGGTTGTTCAGTTGGTTAAGCATCTGCCTTTGGCTCAGGTCATGATCCCCGGGTCCTAGGATCAAGTCCCAAGTCAGGCTCCCTGCTCTGCAGGGAGTCAGTTTCTCTCTCTGCCTCTCCTCCACTCATGCACTCAATTTCTTTCTCTTTCACAAATAAATTGATAAAATCTTTTTTAAAAAAGACCTATGCCCATGAAACATGCAGGAAAAACACACTACTCAAAACCAAGGGGTTGTTTTGTTTTCTTCAACTATTTGTGATTGGTTATTTCCTCCTAATAGTTGAAGAAAAATTGGACCAAGAGTTGGTATTCTATTGTCTTCTAAAGCTCAAACAGCTTTGTAGAAATTTTTGATATTCTTGTTTGTTGGGGGATAGTTTTTCAGAGGATAGGGACAGAGTGTTAGCACTGACTTGCCCTGAGAACAGCCCAGAGAACTGTCATTATGTAACCTGCTAAGTCTGTAAAACAATAGTAAAATATCATAATTCCTATGGGGTATTAAAGTTATAGGAAGGGGTACCTAGTTGGCTCAGTTGGTTAAGCACTGGACTCTTGGTTTCGGCTGGGGTCATGACCTTGGGATCCTGGATCAGGCCCCATGTGGGGCTCTGCCCTCAGCATGGAGCTTGCTTGAGGTTCTCTCTGTGTCCCTCTGCCCCTCCTCCTGCTCACACATGCTTTGTCTCTCTCTCTTTCTCTCTCTCAAAATAGATTAAAAAATAAAATCTTTTTATGAATGGATAAAGAAGATTTGATGTATGTGCGCATCCACATGCGTGCGTGCGCGCGCGTGCGCACACACACACACACACAATGGAATATTATAAAGCCATCAAAAAGTGAAATCTTGCCATTTGCAACGACATGGATGGGACCAGAGGGTTTTATGCTAAGCAAAATAAGTCAATCAGAGAAAGACAATTTTCCTATGATCTCACTGAGATGCAGAATTTGAGAAACAAGACAGAGGATCATAGGGGAAGGGAGGGAAAAATGAAAAAGATGAAACCAGAGAGGGAGACAAATTATAAGAGACTCTTAATCTCAGGAAACAAACTGAGGGTTGCTGGAAGGGAGTGGGAGGGAGGGGGTGGCTGGGTGAGGGACATTGGGGAGGGTATGTGCTATGGTGAGTGCTGTGAATTGTGTAAGACTAATGATTCACAGACCTGTACCCCTGAAACAAACATTATAGGTTAATTTTTTTTAAATAAATTAAAAAAATAATTTTTTAAAAATAAATTAAAAAAATAATTTTTTTTAAAGTTAGAGTAAATAATCTGTGTCCTTATCTATAGAGAACGGGAGAATAAGTTTAGGACTGGTTCTACATAATTCTGAACATTTTGCGCTGACCATCTTAAGCCTAAAAAGTTGATACTCAAGTAGAGATGACTTGAATTCCTTTCTCTTCTTTTAAAAATAGTAGGAGCTCATCCAGATGAAAGGTTTTACAATTCCTCCTGTTATTTTAACTGTTGGAGCTAAAATTTTTAAATTGGTCTTGGAAACTTGACAGTCCTTTCCTCCTTACTGAGATCTGTGTCAGGATGATGGAGTGTGTAGGAGCAGGCAGTGAACAAATGGAACTTCACTTGTGCCTACGTGGAAGGAAAATAAGTCTTCTTGCTCCTCAAGTATCTTTCTGAAGTAATAATTAAGAAATCCCAAATCTAGCAATCATTGCCTTTAGTTCTTCCCCTTACTGGAACAAAGTCCTAGATCCTTCCCATCCCAGTCTGCAGGGTGGACCTTAATAATCTCTATGGCCTGCTTTGAATTTCTAGACTATAAAAAAAGTGGGATATTCTTCATACTTGCACAGTGGGCCAAAATTAATTTTACTCTCTGTGGAGATGTAGCAACCTCAATTTTGCCTCTTTTTCAAAAGATGATTCAGATGAGGGAAGTTGGATCATGTTAAGATCAAGTAGCTGGGGAATGCTTCGGGAAGCTGGTGTGAAGCCAGAATATATCATGGGTCAAGTTTACCGAGTGTTTTGCCTTAGTGAAAATTTTGAACTTAGAGTCTCTCATCTTTATATCCCACCCCTGTCCCTTGCCCATTTTAGGTTCTTGGAATCGGTTCTCTTCCTTTGGGTTCCTTCTTTGGTGTATACATCTCTGGTAGCCATTCTTTAAGTCCCGAGAATGGGGAGATAACCACTTGGCTATGCTCTTCAGGCTAAAAGCTGATCTCAAATGTTACAAGCTGGTTCAATATACATTCGAATCAAACGACATATTCAGGACTGAAGATTTTCAGGGCTCCTTAAAGTTTGAGTCACCCAGAATAATTATGTGTGTGTAAAATGCCAAACGCTAGTATATTTCTATGACTTGATGAAATTTCTATGAATTAATGACTTTCTGTGAATACGATACCATATTTTTAACCTGCTTTTCCTTAAAGGGACATGTTTTAAGTCCTACCATGTCATCAAACAGAGATTCCTAGTCCTGGTGTTCATGATTCTTGTTGACCCTTCCCCCACTGGAGGGAATATATCCCTACCTATCTAAGCATCCTGCAATTATGTCACACTTTTGTTTGTTTAACTATAATGATATTTTAGATCCTTTATATGAACCATTCCTCATAAGAGATCATTTGTTTGTCGTGTAGTCTTATGGAGCACATAGCCTGTGCAGGGTAGTGAGCTGGACATGTTGAGGACAAAAATTTGCCTTCTAGGAGTTGACTATTAAAAGACACCGTATAGGAGGTGCTAGAGAGAGCACATTTTGAGTGGGAGCAAACAGGGAAGACTTAGGGAAGGAAGTGATTGAGTTGAGCTGTAAGGATGGGCAGAATTCTATCAGCTGTGGCCAAATGTTGGAACTGCCTTTGAAAGCTTTGTGGGTGTGGGTGTGTGTTAATTGAAACATTAAATCTCCTCTTTGGACAGGGTGATGTCACTGTTTAAGAGCTCCTCAGTACCTCTCCTTGGATTGGTGGATTCTTGGGTGGCTTGTGCAGGGAGTTAAGGGTCAAGGCCTAGGAACCGAGTACTGTTGAGGTTTCTGCTTCCTCCTGGGTGGGTTGATTGAGGTGGAAGAAGCAGCCAAAAAGGAAGGTGGCAAGGAGAGTGGCTCCTTTAGAATGTGACTCCTGTCCTCCTACTTAAAAGTTGAGAAGCGTAGGATGATTGCGTGGACTCATACTAGGAGTTTTATATTGTTTTCAAACTTTAATGTGTGAAGTTACTGTAAAATGAAAGTATTTTGCCAGAAATAGGAGACCATATTTAGACTGAAATCAAACCAAGAAACTGGAAATCATGATGTGTCCTGGGGATGAAGTGTTAGGAACAGGGGAGAGGAAGGAATAGGTGAGGGTGTGTGGGCATGCCAGTTACCTTGTAGAGACCTCAGGATAAGAAAAAGCATAATTTGCAAAATATAGGGATGATGGAGATTACTTCATGAAGGTAATTTTCCAGCACATGATTGTTGCTCTCTGTGTGCAGGGAACTGTGATTAATGTGAGGGGGGCATGGAGATGAATCAAGAGTCCTTTCCTGTACAGAAGAACCCCATATTATAGCATGAGATGTGACTGACCTTCTGTGATGAATGATGTAATAGAGAGGTGAACCAAAGTGCTGAGGAAGGTAGGTGGATCCTCACTTGGAGAGCCACAGATTTTTTTCTTGAGAAGATGTCACACACGGAAGGTGGGAGAATGGCTTTCCAAGCAGAGACAGAGTGGAGTACAGAAGCACTAGAACCTAAAAAGTCCTGGCGTGATGCTGGAACGTTGCGTCTCTGGAAGAAGTAGCTGGAATGTAGTCTTCTTGTTGGGCAGGAATGGGAAGATCTGCTAGAGCTCTGTTCCAGAGGAAATGGGGATCCATCGCAGGTCTTGGGAGGGAGAGGAATACCTGTAGGTCTTGTGTTTGAAAGATGCTCTAATGGTGGAGAGGAGAATGGGTGAAGGAGAGTGGCTACCAGGCTCTTTGAGGGTGGTCACAAGAGCCCAGGGGAGAGGTAGTGAAGACCTGGGATCTTGAGGTGGAGGAGCAGAGGAAGGTGGTTCTAGAGCTGGTACTTTTCTGAAACTTGAGGGCTCTCCTCTAAAGTTCAGATTGGATTGAGTTTATTGAGAAAAAGAAGATGCTTTTGAGAAACACAAATCTTTGTTGACCCTTATTGATACCATTGGTCTGGGATGTTTTCAAGGAGTGGAGTCACACTGGGAAAATGAGAGTGGTAGGAAGGGAGGGTAGGAAAAGGATGGTGAGCTGTGCAGAGACTTCTGCTTCTTTGGCCCCAGGTTTTTTATATCCAAGACTGTCCTGGTACTCTCCCACATCTCCCCTCTCCCTTCTACTAGTTCCTTTTCTTCCTCATCTATAAGAAGAGATATTTCCCTAAGTTCTTTCATACTGGTTTTGTTTGTTTGTTTTTTCCATTCTACCCACACATTTCTAGCCCTATGTTTCACTTGGGCAGATGACTTCAAACATGTTTACTCTGTGAAGTGGGACAAACTACCTGCCTCATAGTGTCACAGGACTCACATGAGACAGTTCCTAAGAAACACAGCCTGGGGGCTTGAAACAAAGTAAGCGCTTGATAAATAAGCATCTAGCATGTTCTTATATGCTTGTGGAATTCTGCCATATTTTATACTGATGTCAATTTAAGCCTTTCTCTTTTGAGTTCTTCAAGGGTTCTGATATTATTTTTAGGTCTTAAGCATTCAGCATTGTACTTGCTCCAGTAAGAGTTCAAAACTTGATCTGCATTCTTTTTGTCTGCCACGATGATACTTTGGACTCCTCATTGGTAGGGCATGGAATTGGCTTTTTTAAGGATGGACGGCTGAATTTAACTCTTCTGCTTAGAACCAGGGGTCTCGTTTATGAAATGGCTGATTGGAGCTGGTGGCAGGGGGAAGAAAAGAGCATACTGACTTTCCTGCCCCACGTGACCCATTTTGCTGCTACATACATACCTTGTGCTCATTAGATGAGTAATGGAACAAACTGGAAACCAAATTGATTTTATAGCTATCAGAATTAAAGTTCAGGATTGAAGAAGGAAAAGGAGTTCCTTTTTATGGGAAAGGAATGTTGTCATGAAAATGGACAACTAGGAGTTGGTTGATGTGACAGTTGAGTGTTGTTGACAGTCTGGGCAGAGGACATGCACTTAGGAAAAATGAGGAGGCCATGTTCTCTACAGAAAAACAAAGCTGAATTGTGGAAGCTTATAAACTAGGTTTATGTTGGAATAAACAGTGTGGGCTTGGAAACTGCTCACTTGATGTCTCCTTTGATTTGATCTTTTGGATACCTGTTGACCAGGAGGGTTAGCCTCACAAAGGCCAAGAAACGTGTGAAAGAGGAATCTCAGAGATGTTGGCATCTATAAAACAGGGTTTGCATTGCATGAGAATCTTTAAATCCCTTCAGGAGTGGGAAAACACATGTCCTTGTAGATTATTTATTAAACCTCAGAATTTTCAGGAAGGCCCAACCTGAGCCACTGGGCCAGTTCTACAAGCTTTAAGGAAAGTTGTTGCAAGTGGACCATCATCTAATTGATTTGAGGCTGTCTAAATTCTAGGACATTATGTCTATGAACTATGATGGCTTTTCTCATTTTATGGAGTAATTTAAACCCATACTGCATTTTATTTTATTTTATTGATAGCAAAGACATACTGTAATAATCCTAAGGCAAATCTTTCTGTGCCTGACATTTCAATACCCCTGTCTTTCAGTGTCCAATGTTGAATTGTGTGAGTTCTTTTTCTAGTTGTCTCACGCGTTTATTTGCTATTCACCACCCTTACAAGTAATGTGATGCTCTCCTCTATTTTTAGCTATTGTGGACGATGAAAGGCTCTCTGCAGAGGAGATGGACGAGAGGAGGCGGCAAAACATTGCTTATGAATATCTGTGCCACCTAGAGGAAGCCAAAAGGTAAGATCCCAGCACAGTCTCTTTGTGCACCTTCTCTTCGATACTCTTTGGGATCCTGTACTTTTAATAACTCCTTTGCTGTCTCGATGGTAGCGGTGTAGTGGGAGAAGGACCACCTGTCTTTTTGTAAATGGTCAGGCGAATTGAGAGAATGTTGCTGCCACAACCAGGGTCAAGGCAGTAGGGAAGCAATGAGTATTTCTTCTTCCTCAGATTCTCCCAGGTAATCTCTGGCCAAAGTGCAGATTTTTCAAATTCCTCCTATCACTGGTGTGGATATGGGGGAGGAGAGAAGACTTAAATCACCTTTTTTAATGTTTTTAATTTTAATTCCAATATTGTTAACATACAGTGTTCATGTTAGGTGTGCAGTGTAGCGATTCGGCAATTGTATACATTACTCAGTGCTTGTCGCACTCAGTGTACTTTAATCCTTTCCCCCTAGAGCTTCCTCAGATATTTTTCTCACCCCCACCCCAATAATTATAAATGCCCTATAGGACAGTATCATTTTGGACTGAAGTCCGTCAGTCACTAGGCTAAAGAGTAGGTTTATGACTGCAATCTCCATTTTAACCCATGGGTGTGTGACCACTTAGGATACGTTGTCTCTAAAATCATATTAACTCTTGACGACCTTTTAGATTATAAGTAAATGTTGGTTTCTCTGAGGAGAAAGTGAAGATAAAATAATTTGTACTTAGGCCTATGTGTCAGAGGAATCAGAAGAACTTTGTCCTATGCTGGGTGAATACTGACTGCTACAACACCCATATGCCGTTATTTACATTTTCATTGAGTACTTTGTGCTGTGATGGAACAACAGTATGGTTCCATGGGCAGATAATATGTTCCAGCTTTCTTTCTTCTTTTTCTTTTAATATATTTATTTACTTATTTGACACAGAGAGAGAGATCACAAGTAGGCAGAGAGGCAGGTGGGGCGGTGTGTGGGGGGGAACAGGTTTCCTGCTGAGCAGAGAGCCCGATGCGGGGCTCGATCCCAGGATCCTGGGATCATGACCTGAGCCGAAAGCAGAGGCTTTAACCCACTGAGCCACCCAGGCACGCCATGTTCCAGCTTTCTTAAGCGTATAGAAAATATTTGGGTCACGGTCATTGGTATTAATTATCTCTAATCACTGATAAATAGCTATCTACAGAGTTAGAAGAATGAGGGTTTTTTTTATTATTATTATGTTCAGTTAGCCAACATATAGCAGTACATTATTAGTTTTTGATGTAGTGTTCAACGATTCATTAGTTGCAAAGAATGAGGTTTTAAATCACTCTTGTGTAGAAGAACATTCAGTGACACATGAGCCAATTTGGCCTCAAAATTGCTTGAAAGGGGATTTCTCCGGGTTGTTTAATATTTTAACAGTCTCTTATAGATCTAAGCTCTGAAGACTGCTCTTAAAGGTTATTAAATATGTCTGCGAAGTTGACAGGTTGCAGGTCACTGCAGACTCAATATCAGTCAGATTATGAAAAACAGGCTTTTAGTCAAGTTGTTGATAACAAAGTTAGATAAAGAGAGTGATCCATAAACATTCAAAATAAACATTCTTTCAGAGAAAGAGTTGAGGGAGAGTTACTGGAACTTTTCGTCTTAAACACACTTTGTGTTCTAAGTTTTTGCCTCTTGTTTTTTCTAAGTGAGAAGCAGTGTCACACAGAGGAGATGTGTGACTGGGAGTCAGGGGACTGGATTTCCTGGTCCCACCATTACCACTCTGGAGCTCTGTGACCTTGGGCAGGTCATCTAATCTGTGGGAACTTCAATTTGGTCTCCTCTCTAATGAGATGATAAAGATGTTAATTCAGTAAGGAGTTTTCTTTGTGTCATAAAATAAAATGCTTAAATTAAAAAAAAAATACATTAGTATCACCTGCCCTATATCCGGGGGTTCCCCCCCTAAAAATCAACTAAAATAAAAAAGGCCTAAGTGTTCTATAAACTAGAGTACCAGTCAGGTATATGGTGATAAGCATAGTTTTCTCCTGAATGTGTCGATTTTATCAGTACACCTTGAAGTCTTGTCATATTGTTTAATGTCTTCAAAATTTTGTAGTTGAATTTTGTTTTAGAAAAGTCAGCATAATAATTAGTCCAGGTTCTTTGAAGAAAGTTTAAGAATAGTTCCATTGAAAGAAAAGACAAGAAAATATACAACTTTTCCTCTCAGATGGTTTTATAAATTCTTTTTTATGAGAAGAGATCAGATGTAATATGTATTTATGAATCTTTTTTTTTCTTAAAGATTTTATTTATTTATTTGACAGACAGAGACCACAAGTAAGCAGAGAGCCTGCTAAGCAGAGAGCCCGATGCGGGGCTCAATCCCAGGACCCTGAGATCATGACCTGAGCCGAAGGCAGAGGCTTTAACCCACTGAGCCACCAGGCACCCCTGTATTTATGAGTCTTAATAAGATTTGAACATGTTTTTGTGACTTCCAGGGAACCTGATTCTTGGCCACAGAGGCTATAAACATTTATGTGGTCATTAGTACACATACATATTAGTAAGTGAACTATGATTTCAAAAAGCATAGTGGATAGAATTCTGATGGTCCTGAATTCAAGAAATAAATGAAAGGATGAATTAATCTCTGTTCAAAAAATTGAGAGGGTTTGGCACATGATTATTTTACAGTGCTTATGCCTTTGGAATTTGTCATGGTGGGTTTATTATAGTGCGTGCTTATGCATGTGTTAGTGTGAGTATGGTTAGCTGCTGCTTTTAATTCAGTTGACCCGGCTTTGGTGTATTTTAACTAAAAGTGTAGGTTCTGCATTTGTGCCTCTCTTTTTCTGTTCTAGAGGTGAGAGCTGGAAGGATATGTTTGTATGTCTTGTAACTCAGAATTTGTAAAAACCCCAAATTGTAACAGTCCATTATATATCTAACTTTGCTTTTATTAATTTCAAAATTCTGTGAAAATTATTAGACCATTTAAAAGTTACCCTATTCAGAGGAAATACTAGTACTAATACAAAAAGGATGATGGGTTACTATGAGCAATTACAAGCCAACAAATATGCATAAAATAACCTAGATGAAATGGACAAATTCCTAGAAGGACATAAACTATCAAAACTGACTCTAGGGGTGCCTGGGTGGCTCAGAGTGTTAAACCTCTGCTTTTGGTTCAGGTCATGGTCTCAGGGTCCTGGGATTGAGCTCCGCATCAGGCTCTTTGCTCAGCAGGGAGCCCACTTCCCTCTCTCTCCCTCTACCTGCCTCTATGCCTACTTGTGATCTCTCTCGCTGTGTCAAATAAATAAATAAATAAATAAAATGCAAAAAAAAAAAAAAGACTCTGAAAGAAATAGAAAATATGAATAGACTTAAGCAAAAAGTTTAAGTTAAATCAAGAAATTGCCCATTTTTCCAAAAAATGTTAGAGGAGGGAACACTTCCCAACTCATTCTACTAAAACTAGTATTGTTTTTTTTTTTTTTAAGATTTTTATTTATTTATTTATTTATTTGACAGAGATTATAAGTAGGCAGAGAGGTAGGCAGAGAGAGAGGAGGAAGCAGGCTCCCTGCTGAGCAGGGATTCCCGATGTGGGGCTTGATCCCAGGACCCTGAGATCATGACCTGAGCCAAAGGCAGAGGCTTAACCCACTGAGCCACCCAGGAGCCCCAAGACTAGTATTGTTTTGACACCACAACCAAAGGTATTTCAAGATGATGATAGACCAGTATCCCTTATGAATACAAATACAAAAATCCTCAACAAAATAGTAGCAAACCAAGTCCAGTAACATATATAAATTAACATTACATTCCACTAAGTGGGATTTATCCTAGAAATGTAAGTTTAGTTTAACTCAAAAATCAATCATGACAATTCAGTGAAGAAAAAAACAGTCTTTTCAACAAATAGCTCTGACACAACTGGTAATACTCAAGCATAAAAATGAATTTGGATCCCTGTCTCATGCATAATCTAATCTAAATATGAGAACTACAACTATAAAACTTCTAAAAGTAAACAGAAGCAAATCTTTGGGATCTTGAGTTAAGCAATGGTTTCTGAGACTTGATGCCAAAAGCACAAGCAAAACAGAAAATAGATAAATTAGTATCATAAAAATTAAGGCTTATGATTCAAAGGATATCATCAAAAAAGTAAAACGTCAACCCAAGAGGTGGGAGAAGATATTTGCAAATCATATAACTCAACACAAAAAGTAAAAACCTAATTTTGAAGTGGGCAAAAGTTCTGAACAGACATTTCACCAAGTAAGATACAAATATGTAATTAGAATGGGGCAGGGTTCTTAACATTAGCTCTTAGGGAAATGTGAAGTGAAACCACGATGAGGTACTACTTCACACTAGAATAGTTATAGTCAAAAAGACTGACAATATCAAATATTTACAAGGATGAGGGTAGCTGCTGGTTGGACTGCAAAATGGTACAGCTACTTTTTAAAAATATATTTATTTGAGAGGGAGAAAGAATGGGAGTATGGGCAGCGGGAGAGGGAGAGAGAGAATCTCAAGCAAACTCCCCACTAGGCATGGAACCCAATATGGGGCTCGATCTCATGACCCTGAGATCATGACCTGAGCCAAAACCAAGAGTCAGACACTCAACCAACTGAGCCACCCAGGTGTCCCGGTGCAACTACTTTTTAAAACATCCAGGCAGCTCCTTAAAAAAATTAAATCTGGAGTTACCATATGACCCAGTAATTGCAATACCAGCTATAAACCAATGAAAGCTGAAAAGTTATGTACACACAAATGTACACACAAGTGGTCATTGAAGCATTATTCACAAGAGCAAAAAAATGGGAATAATCCACATGTACATCTACTGATGAATAAACAGAATGTGGTATATCCCTACAATGAAATATTCATCTATAAAAATTATATTAACAAATCAAATTCAATAATGTATAAAAAAAGACTAAATCACAACCAAGGGAGATTTATCCCAAGGTGTGCAAGCCTGGTTGAACATATGAAAATCAGTGTGCTCTATCACATTAATAAGCTAAGTAAGAAAAATTACATGATGATGTCAATATATCAGGGCAGAAAAGGCATTTGACAAAATCCAAAACTTATTCGTGATAAAAATTCTTAATTAACAAGGAATAGAGGGGAACACACTCAGTTTCAGAAAGCCTGAATGAAAAACATTGTGCTTAAAGCTAATATCCATGTTTAATGTTGAGAAACTCAAAGTTTTCCCATTAATATCACACAAAAGGCAATGTTCTGTCTCATCACTCCTTTTCAACATTGTACTGGAAGTTCTAGCTAATGAAATAAAACAAAAAAAGAAAGCATATACAGATTAGAAAGGAAGATGCAAATGATATTTCTTCACAGATGACATGATTGATGATGTAAAAAGACCTGAAAAAAAAACTTTAAAAAACTGAAACTAATAAGCAATCACAGCAAACTTGGAGGATACAAAATTATATAAAGAAGTTAATCATTTTTCTATATACCAGTTAAGAATAAGTAAAGTTTGAAATTAAAAACATAATTCCATTTACTAGCACTCAAGAAATGACTTAGGAATAAATTTAATAAAGTACACACAAAATCTATATGAGGAAAACCATAAAATTCTGATGAAGTAGAAGAAAACTAAATAAATGGAGAGAGATTCCATGTTCATGGATAGGAAGACAACATTGTTAAAATGTTACTTCTTTGTAACTAGAGTTACAGATTAATGCAATGTCAGTCAAAATCTCAAGTTATTTTTTGCATATTGACAAGGTGATTCTTAACTTTACATGGAGAATCAAAAGACCTAGAATAGCTAACGTGATATTAAAGAATAAGGATGGAGAACTGGCACTTCCAGTCTTCAAATTTAATATAAAGCTCCAATGATGAAGACAGTGGCACTGGTGAAACATTAGACAAATAGATCAGGAAAGAGAATGGAGAACCCAGAAATAGACCCCTATAAATATAAGCAATTGACCTTTCACAAAGGAACAAACCAATACAAAGAAGCAAAGATGATCCTTTCAATAAATGGCACTGGAATAATTGGACATGCGAAGAATGAATCTAGATCTTAGACCCCATACTCTTCACAGAACATACCATTATACCCTTCACAAAAAATACCTCAAATGGATCAGACCTACATGTAAAAAGGAAAAGTATAAAACTTTAAAAAGATAACAAAGGAGAAAACTTAGATGAAATAGAGTATGGCAGTAGCTTTTCAAATGTAGCACCAATAGCATGATCCATGAAAGAAAAAATTGGGAAGCTGGATTTCATTAAAATTAAAACTTTCTGCTTTGCTAAATGCAATCTCAAGAGAATGAGAAGACAGTCCACAGACTGGTAGAAAATAGTTGCAGAGAACATAGCTGATAAAGGACTGTTACCCCAAATTTGTAAAGAACTCTTAAAGCCAAAGAGTAAAAAAAGAAGTAGGTTAAAGAATGGGCTAAAAACCTTAATAGACACATCACTGAAGAAGACATACTGATGACAAATAAGCATAAAAAAAAGAGGGTCCACCTCATATGTCATCAAGGAAGTACAAAACAAAACAAGAAACCACTGAACATTTAACAGCATGGCCAAAATCTGAAACACTGACAACACCAAATACTGTGAGAATTTGGAGCAACAAGGACTCTCTTATTGCTCATGGAAACAAAAAGTGGTATAGTCATTTTGGAGAACAGTTTGACAGTTTATTTAAAAACTAAACATATTCTTACCATATGATCCAGCTATCGTCCTCCTATTATTTATCCAATGAAGTCTTAGGTCCACACAAAGAACCTGTATATGGATGTTGATGAAAAAATTTTTTAAAGATTTTATTTATCTGAGAGAGAGAGAGTGAACAAGCAGGAGGAGGGGCAGAAGGAGAGGGAGAGGTAGACTCCCTGCTGAGCAGGGAGCCTGATGCAGGGCTCCAACCCAGGACCCTAAGATCATGACCTAAGCTGAAGGCAGACACTTAACCGACTGAGCGACCCAGGTGCCCCTGGAAGATTTCTTTAATAATAATAAAAGTTTAGTAACATCAGTCTCCATGAGAATCTCTGTCTGTCAAATAAATAAAATCTTTAAAAAATAATAATAATAATAAAAGTTGGACATGACTAACATGACCTTCAATAGGTGAAAAAATAAGTACACCTTGGGATATCGAGACAATGGAAAGGAATGAGCTATCGAGCCATGATAAGACTTCATGAAACCTCAAATGCATACTGCAAAGTGAAATAATGCAATGTGAGAAGTCTACGTCCTATACGATTCTAGCT
>ML099608.1:18232-29684 GCA_003697995.1 Taxidea taxus jeffersonii
TAGGGTCACTTTTGGGGATGGAGATAAAGCAACTAATAATGTGCTCAAGAAAGCTTACTATTTGGTTAACGCTTTTACTCATGAGCTTAAAATTCTTTCCTTCACTTACATTTGCTTTGTTAATCTCTCTGCATGTGTGTGTATGACTATCTCCCTGTATCCAGCCCATCATTCTCTTAAATATCTCTGCTATTTTTACCTCTTTTCCTCACCACGAGCCTCCTGAAGCCTTCTAACTTCTCTTGCTGGATTACTGCAGTAGTCTCTGACTGGTTTCCCTGCTCCTCTATCTTCTTTAATCCTTAATCTGTATCATAGTCAGATGAATTTCTTCAAAACTCTGATCTGTTGTGGCCATCCCCATTGAGAACCACCCAGTGGTTATTTATTTATTAATTATTCTCTTGGAATAAACACTAAACCCTTTTATAGGGCCTCATAAGCTCTGCCTAGTCCCGTCCTTACAGCCTGGACTCCAGGTTCATATTGTGCCCTGTTCCCTAATGGTTTTATATTCCACCCACATTGACCCCTTTTCCATGTTCCTTCCTGTGCAGGACCTTTGCATGTACTATTCCCTGTTCCAGCTTATCTAATCAGTTACTATGGTCTTTAGATCTCAGCTCACTTTTTCAGGGAGTCCTTCTTTGACAGACCCATCTGGGTCAAAAACCCTTATTCTGAGGTATCATGACATCATATCTGTCACATACTTGAATGAAATACTTAGTGCCCAGTATTGGATTATCATCATTTGTTTACTAATTAGGTTTACTTGCACTTTGTTTTCTGTATGTTTTCACTTTCCTGGAGATAAGTAGAATGTGAATTAGATTGATGGTAGATGAGATTCTAGATGGTTTGGCTAGACTTTCAGCCTAAAGGTGAAATTCAATTTTAGTCTCACTGATAAATCCTATATTGTATTTAGGTGGGTCCTGCCATCTATGTGACCCAATGGGTTATAAAGCTGGAAATCCTAGACAATTGAATGATACCACAGTGAACTAGAAGTTACCTGGAGAAGGACAGAGTATTTTTCAGTGAATGAAGGAATGACTAAATGAGGGGAGGGGAAGGTCGCCTGTGTATTAAGGTGATTTATGACTGAAATTATTGCTACTGGTTGATAAAATTATGACTTCTGGACATATAGACTTGTTAATTAAGTCTCAATGCTAATATTAATGACAGAATTATGAAAGGAATATTCTTAGGACCAAAAAAGAGAGCTAACTGCTTTATAACGTGGCTCTTGACTCAGTGTTTCTCACAGGATAAAGGGTTTACACGGTATCATGAAGAACCAGTCATTGGGAGGCAGAGGATATCTGGCATATGTACTAGCTACCCATGACTATGTAACAAATTACTCTAAACTTAGCAGCTTAAAACAATGAACATTTATCTCACAAATTTTTGAGAGTCCAGAATCTGGTCATCATTGAGCTTGGTCCTTTGGCATTCAGTCTCTCATAAAGCCACAGTCGTCACAAGGCTCAAGCAGGGCAGATCTGCTTCCAAACTCAGTCTTGGTGTTGGCAGGATTCAGTTCCTGATGGACGTTTGGACTGAGGATCCTAGGTCCTTGCTGCTATTAGCCATAGGCCTCCCTCAGTTCCTTGACAGATGGGCCTCTCTGTAGGGGTAGCTCACAATATGGCAGCTGGTTTCCTTCAGTGAGCAAGCAAGAAGGTAAGATGGAAGCCAGAGCCCTTTTGTAATGTATTCTTGGAAGTGGAGTCCCATAATTTGCCATATTCTATTGATTAGAGTCAAGTTACTAAATCCAGCATGTGTTCAAGGGGAGAAAAGTACAGAAGGACATGAATTCTGGGAGGCAGGAATCCTTAGGGGCCACCTTCCAAGCAGCCTTCTATAGGGTATATGCATATTCTTTTGCAGTTGACCCGGGAAAACATACTAAGCAGGGAAAATACTCTTTGTTACTATCAGAAACCAAATCAGGAATTGGATGTTGTCTGGGTCTACATGATTATGGTACTAAAGTTATTTATTCCTTGATATTTTTGAATTGGGAACTATTTTGGACTAAGCTTTTCATTCTTCGTGCCATTTTAAGTAATACCAAGTGGATTTTTACATTTTTTCAGGTGGACCCTAAACGCTGTTTTGATAGTTTCTTTGCTGTGGGTATTTTGTTGAAACGGGACTGTTTAGACAAGTCTGCTGCTCATACAGACTTTGTTTTTGTATTGTTTTTTAAAGATTTTATTTACTTATTTGACAGAGAGAGACACAATGAGAGAGGGAAAACAAGCAGAGGGAGTGGGAGAGGGAGAAGCAGGCTTCCTGCCAAGCAGGGAGCCCGACTCCGGGCTTGATCCCAGGACCCTGGGATCATGACCAGAGATGAAGGCAGACACTTCATGATTGAGCCACCCAGGTGCCCCTCATACAGACTTTGAAAGTGTCTCTCTGATGTCAGAAATCCCACCATTTAAATTAAAGGAGTTAATTTTCCAAAAAAAGAATTAGATTTGAATAATGAAAATGAATCTATTTTAAGAACTTTGTTTAGTTTTTTAGGGCAGCTGTGCAAAAAAATCTAAGATGGAGAGTTGTCTTTGGGAAAACTCTTGGTTGAAGAGGGAAATAAAATTGGAGCCATTATGAAGGTTAGGGAATGGGAGAGGGTATCTTGGCAAGAAAAGGACAGGGAATTTGCAAATTACACTTGAGCAAATAGTTATGAATGGGGCTGCTGTTTGTTTCCCAGGGAAGTTCCTGAAATATTATATTCCTTTTTTAAGGAAAGAGAAAATGCTGCAAATCCTCTGGTGTGCTTACTTTTTCTCTCCTACCCCTGAAAATAAACAAAGCAAAATATCCTTCCCTTGGTGATGGACTTGTTTAGAAATATTATCTTCAAAGAACTCTTTATGTGAACCAAGCTGTTCTTTGTATTAGTGAGTCTGGGACAGTTTCATATGTGTCCTGGAAGTGAAACAAAACACGGGTGTGATTCCTTTTGAGTCCATGCTTTCAATTCAGCAGACCAAAAAGACACCTCATTGATTAGATCAGGTCTCGAGCTCTGGCCTTACCTAGTAGGGAGGTAGAGAATTAGATTTGAAAGGAGAAATGCTTCTATGTTGAAGCAAGTGAGACCGTGAGTATGGGTTTACAAACACTGAATATTTGTGACTACTTTAAGAAAATGAATCTTTTAACTGGGAAATGCTTTAGAGAATCTATTAGATTTGCTTGGACCTCACTGTTTTTTTCCCGAAGGATGCTGCCTATGGCTATGCTCATTAGTGACACTGAGAGAAACTGGGAATTTGAAAGAAAATAGCTTTCTTAATTATCGACCCATTAAGTGACATGTAGTGGCTCTATAAAAAAGGTTAAGGAAATACTAGGGAATTCTTAATAGCGTTTTCAAAATTTAAATAACTTTTCCATTTCCATGGCATTTCCCCTTTCCTCCTTGTTCTCTCACTGGCTCTGATGTCACCTTGGACATCCAAGAGAACAAGATGAAGTGTGGGGTTGCTCCACGCAGTGGCTGGTAGGCTGGTGGGACAGGGGTACTGCTGAGTTGAGAGCGGGGGCCCTTCTCAGGGTCTGGCTCCTGCATGAGGGGAGGAGGGCCTGCTTCTGAGGAGTAGACTGTTTGGACCTGCTTTCCAATTCACTTGCTTTGGGAGCCACGTGCCACAGAGGTCCAGGCCCTTTTGCCAGCCCAGGGGTTGTCCCCCTGAGGTACGTATCAACAATAGGGAGATGGAGTCACCTCTGAGGAGAACAAGTCTTCAGAGTTAGCCATCAGGGAACAACCTCAGATAAGACTTGGTCTTAATGGGGTGTATCATGGTGCAAGAGGAGGCAGGGTACCAGGCAGCCCAGCCTGCCAGGGTGTGATGCTTGCAGTCTGGCCCTTGGGGCACTATTGGTGCTGAGGTCCAGCTGGGTGGTAATCAGGGAGTATGTTATGGAACTGGAGGAGAAGGGTCAGATACTAAGGATGTAAAGGGAGAAGCTGCAGGGTTTGGCTAGGGACTAGGTGTGAGGGACAGAGGACTCTGGGAAGTCAACCGCTTTGGGACAAATCCAAGGTTCACCTCCCTGACTCAGCCACACATACTGTATGGTCTCTGTCGGACGAGCCTGGGGTTGGAACACAGAGCTGAGAGACTTCTTCAGTTGCATTTATTTTGTGTCCCAGCCTTGGGTATATATTGAGAAGATGCCAGTCAGGTGAGATCTGACAGATCAGAACTTAACTTTTCAGAGTGCTGATATTTTTTAAATATAAATCATCAATACTAATCATCTCCAGCCAAAGAGATGTTGAGCAACTGATATTTGATCCCAAAGTTTATATTTGTTTCTCGGGCTCTTTGAAGTTGGAGATCTGGGACAGGCTGGGAATTTTCCATGGTCTGAAACATACTTGACTGTAAAGGTTATCAGGTGAGTACCATCCACTCACCAAGCAGAGTCTCCAAAGCACTCAACTTACAAAGGGTTATCCCCATTTTATAGATGGAGGAAACAAGTCCCGGAAAAGCTTAAGGAATTTTTCCAAGGTCACAGCAACTAGGCGACGTATTTCAAATATTTCAAAGACTGTGCTTAAAAACTAACACACTGTCATTTCCTTATTTCTCAGTGTGTTTTGATCATGTCTTTATCATAAGGTAAGATCTCTTTGATTTTGGTGGTCTTGGTTTTTAGGTTCTATATAGACTAGCTTTGTTCTAGGTCTTGATGAGCTTTTACTACCTGAGCTTTAAGGGAATTAGCACAGTATGACCATCCATTGTTCTTTTTTTTCTTTTCTTTCCCTTTCTCTCTCTCTATCTTCTCTTTCTCTCTTTTAAACTTTTTTTGTTGCTTGCTTGCTTGCTTGTTTCTGTTTTTTTTTTTTTTAAGATTTTATTTATTTATTTGATAGACAGAGATCACAAGTAGGCAGAGAGGCAGGCAGAGAGAGAGGAGGAAGCAGGCTGTCCGCAGAGCAGGGAGCCCAATGCGGGGCTCGATCCCACAACCCTGGGATCATGACCTGAGCCGAAGGCAGCGGCCTTAACCCACTGAGCCACCCAGGAGCCCCTGTTTCTGTTTTGTTTTAACTAATACTTCGACTAATAGTTCTGGGAAGATTTTTAGCTCGTAGTCTCCCTCCCCTTCTCGTCTCTTGTCTATCTGTGTTCTAGTAGACTTCTTGAAGTTTTAGTAGGAATTTGTACTTTTCACTGATATAGACTTTCTTCTTCTCTCGCCCAAGCTACTTCTAGTGCATCTTTGTTCTTGGTTAGGTCTGAATTCTACACATTCATTTTATCAGGTTTTTGTTTTGTTTTGTTTTTGGTTCTGCCACTACTGAAACTGGCTTGAAAGAATGCTTTGCCTTCTTGTTGAAACATCAAAAGGTACAAATAGCAAACACCGCTGAGGTCTCTTCCTTCCTGTAGGCACCTCCCCACCAGATGCCACCTCGTGCTGTGATGCTTATAATTCTTAAAACAGTGTCTTTATTCAAGGCCTTAGGGGAACTCTTAGGGGAAAACAGTTGTAGAAGTTTGCTGGAGAGTGATTTTTTTCGTATCTTCCATTTGTAGAATGTAGAATAGTGTTCTGTTGCCTTTTTTTGGTCTGAAGACTTGTTACCCTCTAGCAGAGTACAAATCTCCAGTATGTATATGGGGACAGGGAGTCTCAGAGAAGTTCTTCAACTCACTACTCCATGGTGGAGCTCCTGGCAGATGTGGGACCAGGATAAAGCCTCCTGGCTGTTTGGCACCTGTTCTTTCATCCCATGATTCCAGCTCACGTGGATTAGAAAAAGTATTGGTAGAAAGCTCAATGGTAAAAATAAACAAAAATAAAAATATTAAACTTAGGTTGTTTAGTAAGTTCAGTTGAAGTTTTCTTTTGGTTATATATTGAATTCATAGTCTTAGGAAGTCTGAGGAAGCAGTCCATTTGTCTGCTTTTTTCATTTTTCTTACATTTTGCTGAGAAGTTTGAGCACATTTAGATGCTAGAACAGGAATTCAAGAATTCAATTCTGGTCATTGCTGTACTCTCCTCATTTAGTCTTGCTTTGCTTATATAGTCATTGATTTTTCTTCCTTTCACATAATTTGCAATACAGTGGCTCCTGCCACAAAAACTTCACAGGGCAAAAGTTGAGGCAGCCACATCACCTGAGTGACTTTGGAAAGTGATGCTCAAATTCTGTTGTCTCCTGCATCAGATTCGCAGGGGTGGTTGTGCATATACAGGCTTCTGAGGTTTACTTCAGACCCTACAAATCCATCTCTAAGGCTCTGAGGTCTGTATTTTAACAAATGGCTCAGGTAGATGTTTACGCACACTGAAGTTGGGGGATCACACTCTCAAGAGAGAAGAAACCGGCATCTGTAACTGGTGCTGTCTCAGCAGCTCTGGCTTTCCTACCCCACTCAGATGAATGCAGATACCCCTTGTTGTGTGACCAGAGCCCGGGGGAGGGCAAGGTATTGAGGGTGTCCTCTGCTGCAGTGAGAAAGAGGGAGGAATGAAAATAGCTGTGTAGAAAAAGTGATAGTATATGTGTGACCAGAGCCCGGGGGAGGGCAAGGTATTGAGGGTGTCCTCTGCTGCAGTGAGAAAGAGGGAGGAATGAAAATAGCTGTGTAGAAAAAGTGATAGTATATCAGCCGGGGTTGGATAGTACATCAGCCTGGGCAGTTTTTAGAACTTTAGTTGGCTTTTGAATTTTCCTCATGGAGCCAATCAGCATGCTCCTGTGAATTTTTCCAGCAAGGTGACAGGAAATGAATGGGGCAACTGGGTTCAGGCATTGGCATGTTGGCTCCAAGAAAGTCACAGAAAGAGGGAGGTCAGGGTGTTAACGTGTGAGCATCACTGACAATGGAAGGCCTTGAGGTTCCATCTTGATAAGGAAGCCGGTGAAGCCAGGATGGCTAAGGTGCAGTGGGCAGTAGGGAGAGTCAAGGAACTGCCTGTGGTGAGGATGAAGGGTAAGACCTGTCAGAATAAGAAGTAGAGAAGAGGGTAAATGGAAAGCTACAGATATTTGGAAGCTTAGATCTTAAAGGTAGAGTATTTTGGGATAATGATAAGGTCTGAGGTGGGGGCTTGTGTGTGGATAAAGTGGAATGGAGGGGAGCCCTTTGGATGAAGGAAGAAGTTTTCCAACTGTGCTTTGGGTGCTCCCAGGCTCACCTTCTTGAAGCTTCTCCAAGCAGAGGTGAGCATGGGAGGAATACAGGGATTGTGTCAAAAAAGCCAAGTCCTAGGACACCTGGGTGGCTCAATTAGTTAAGCAGCTGCCTTCGGCTCGGGTCATGATCCCAGCGTCCTGGGATCGAGTCCCACATCGGGCTCCTTGCTCGGCGGGGAGCCTGCTTCTCCCTCTGCCTCTGCCTGCCAATCTGTCTGCCTGTGCTCATTCTCTCTGACAAATAAATAAATAAAATCTTTAAAAAAAAAAAAAAAGCCAAGTCCTGGAGGTCAGGAGAAGAGTGATGAGGCTGGGAAGCGAAACAGAAGTGAGGTGGCTGGAGAGGGCTCCGAATAGAGGTGATGGGACATGGCCCGGAAGAAAGTAAGCTCAATGGGAAGGGGGATCAAGGACCCTTTCTTCCCTGGTCCTGTGAGTTAAAGAAATTGAGGGAACAACCATCCCTGCTTTATGGGAAGTAGTATTATGAAGGAAAGGCCAGATTGCTATTAAGACAAGCCAGTAGGGAAAGTGTAAACAAAAAGTTGAGAATATGGGAGTGTTGCATTTTTAAAACAGGCCAAGAGTTCCAGAGACACATCAGAAGGAATTAGTCGATTTGGGGCATGTATAAGAGGACTGTTCAGTAGGACTCCGTGAAACAGATGAGTGCATCCAAAAGAGTGGGTCAGCGCTTGTCAGAGTTAATTAAGTAGGAGACTGAAACCACTGAAAAACAAGGTTAGATTTATTTAACCGTGGGCAGGCTCCTCAGAGATCTTCTGTTACTAATGTATTACTGTGATGTATACTTTGAGCAAGTGACTTTAAAACCTTGTGACCCAGAGTAAAACAGGTTTATGTGATGACCCCATATAGCTGTGTGATGATGTGTGCACGTGTGTCAAACTAAACAACAAACATTCACCAAACCATATTGAAACATCAATATATACAACACACCTTGACATTTACTGTTCTGTTCAGATTCATTTTCTCAGAAAATGCTGGTCATGACCCATTGATTCATGACACATGCAGCATTCCTCCTGCTGCTGGACAGACGTGTGTCTGCCTTCTTAAGCCTGCTGGGGTTAATATGAGTGCTGTTTCCTGGACACCTCATGCATGAAGAATATTCATTCTTTTTGGGTTGATCATAATCAAGCCTTATTGTATGATCAGGAAGAAGCCAAGAAGTGCTGTTTGGTCAGGGTGTCCCTGCTTAAAATCTTGACTAGCTCCACACCTCCTGTGGGATCTAAACGTACGTCCTTAGCCTCGCACAATGGTCCGCACTTGTCTTACCTGACGAAGTCTTGCTCTGGTTAATCATTCCCTCTTTGTCCTTTTCCCGCCACACTTAGTAGAGTTGATGATAATTCTTAGTACATGTTGTCCTTCCGAGCGATCAAGGAGTTCCTTGAGGTAGACTTTTTTCTCTCGGTGCTCTCAGCGTCTCACATAGGGCCTGGCACAGAATGAGTATTAGGTTAGTTTGGCTGAGCAAACGATGTAGGGATCTCAGAAGTCCTGGGTGGTTTAGCCTGGAGGGGTCTTGTGAGGGGTGCTAATTCTCTCTGTTGAATAGTTCTTGCTGATAATGGACGAGTCTCACTTCTGAATTGTATGGGTCCCTTTGGGCAACACAGACTAGCCGACTGCTTTGGCATTTTATTGTGGAAATGGTGGTCCCAAAATGGTTGTAGTCATGTTCCATATATACTTCGTTACCCACAATACTCAGTGGTGCCCATGCCATGCCTCTTATAGTTTTGGACAATGGAGGACTGGGTGCTGCTCACCTTTCCATTTTAGTGGGATGCTTCATCTAGTTGGTGCTCTGTGTTCATGGCATAGTGGAATAGGAACTTAAAGGACCTCTGTGCAGATAAAGCTGCCCATCCCTGACGATGCATTTTGCACAAAGAAGTTGAAAAAGGCTTTTTGAGGGTCAGAACTGCCTATGGTCTAACACATACCAGCAAGACAGATTCAAGGATGGATTAGCAAAAGTTCAGCTAACTTAAGTGATAAATGGGGCTACACAGAATTCCAGCGGTTAGGTCAGACCATGAAATAAATTGATTCGTGTGGTTTAGACTGGTGTGTGTTTGTTTTGATAAACTGATAGACAAAAAGAGTAGATGGAATATTATTTTCTTGTTCCTGATATGCCTCCCAGGCTAGATATAGATAGAACAAGGGGAAAGTAGTCAGGCTTAGTTGGGGATGGCAGGAGGGGTGGGCAGGCAGGAGTGACGTCATTTCTAACAGTCACATGAACAAATCAACAGAAAAAAGTGTAGGTAATTTTAATTCTATTTAATCCCGTATATTCAAAATATAATTTCAACATATAATCACTGTCTGAAACCATTGAGATAAATTCCTGTCTTTCTTCCTCCAGCACATCTTAACTCAGACTAGCTGCACTTCAAGTGTTTAATAGTCACAAGGACAAGGGGCTACCGCATATATTGGGACAGGCCCTATATGCTGGTTGCTTTGGTGCCTGGGGCCCTCCAAGGAACTTCTGACCATGCCAAGCAAAGATGAGAAAGGGCACAGAGACAGATGTGTTCTGTGTACCTAGGAAGCAAAGTAAAGCTTTAAGAGAGTAGAACAAAGAATTCACCGATGAGGTGAACTTGACTTTTTTCTCTCAATTTCCTTCCCACATTCACATTTAGAGCAGAAATTGAACTTGCCAAAATTCTTGAGGAAAATGCAAATGATAGGCAGTGCATTCCTCTTTGCTGTTTTCTGCTCTAACATGCACCTGAGTCACCTTTTTCAAGAATGAGCAGGTAATATCACTGTGTCTTTATAAGAGACATTGTGATAGAGGAATGGGGATTCCAGCCACTTCATCCTCTGCTTCTGGTAGTTTCTTGGTTTGTTGGTAAAGTTCAGTAACCAAAATAGACACTGAGAAGGCAGTGATCAGGAAGTCACCTACTGACCAGCAGCCTCTGTGGGCATCAATCCATGTTGCTTTTGTCCTTGGCTCTTACTTAATAAAGGACTTACTGATGGACTATGATAATATTGGCTATTGTATTTTGAGACTTAATGGAGTTAAATTAAGACCTATGTATAATGCTTAATTTTTACAAGGGTGATGATGGAAAGAGAGGAGGTGGGTGGTACAGACATAAGAAGGAAGTCAGCCCGATATCAACATTTTTTTAATTTATTATTATTTTTTTAATATCAAGATTTTAATACCCAGGACTAAAAACAAAGTCTCTACTGTTTATTAAGGCCAAGAAGGATGCTTTTTCTACCTAGGCAGACATTTTCTAAATTTTATTCATAAGACAGTTCCTTGTATACAGCTGTAGAAACAATAGAAAATATAGCCTCTTTGTTAGCAGAGCAGTATTATCTAAATAAAGTGAGCAAGTTCAGTGTTCTGATCTAGCCTTGACTGACAGGCAGGTGTGGAGGTGACATGCTGATTTAGTTGTCCTCACCATATGAACTATATAGTTGATTTCTTTTCCCTAGTCCTTACATTGTGCCCTTGAGCCAAGCACAATCTCGGTGTCTCAACCTCCTTATTTACCAGGTGGGGCCTGGAATACCTTTCATACCACCATCCAGAACTTCACCTTTGAGAAGCAGGCTCAGAGTTGAGTAGTTATATTGGTGTAGATTATGAAAAAGTTGGAACATGAAACAAAATACCTCTTAAACTCCACCGTTTATTACAAAAACATTTTCAGTGGTAGGAACAGCTGTGAATCGGGCATCCCACCTTAATTAGAGTCTAAGAATGTGTGCCTTCAGCTCCTTTTTATTGATTCCGTTTGCACATTTACTTCCTGTCTAGCATAAATAGAGGTGGAGTACGTTTATGCAGGGAAGAATGAGCACGTCCAAACAGCCTAGAAGTGGAATCTTCTTTGTGTAAACAGTGTATTTGATACTAGCTACAGGCTCCTCTTTTATAGCATGAGGAGAGGAGGAAATTGCTTTTTAAACCTGGGAAGATACACATTGGTTAATGATACCTTTTCATGGTAGAATATCCATTGGGGAAAATCTGTGACCAATGTGGCATAAAAAAAAAAAAAATCCAGCTTTTCGATATAGTTCTTACTGGATAGGTCATCATCTCTTTCAGGAAGAAAAACAGGGTGGTTAAAAACTGTTGGCCCTCGGGGCACCTGGGTGGCTCAGTGGGTTAAGCCTCTGCCTTTGGCTCAGGTCATGATCCCAGGGTCCTGGGATCAAGTCCCACAT
>RCUC01120423.1:0-12295 GCA_003697995.1 Taxidea taxus jeffersonii
CTTAATTCTGTCTGTGGACTTCATTCTCTTTTGGCCTTTATTCCAGTCAAATTTCAACCAGAGAAGCAGAATCAGTAGGAGATATATATTAAGAGATTTATTGCAATGAATTGGTTTATGTAATTGTGGGGGCTGATTAGACAAGTCAGGGAGGGCAGCTGGATGTCTTGGGCATGGGCTGAAATTGCTGTCTACAGGTGGAATTTCTTTTTCTTCAAGGAAGCCTCAACTCTGCTTATAAGGCCCTCCAAATGATTGAATGAGGTGCATACAAATTATGCAAGACAATCACTCTCACTTAAAGTCAAATTTCATGGATTACGAACTTTTGATTTAATCATTGGGACTATAGCCTAGGCAAGTTGACACATCAACTAGACCATTACTGTTCATTCTGTCAGCTCCATACACGCAGCTCTGTCAGTCTGTACACACTCTGAAACCCTCCAAATAAAGGCAACAACGAAGTCACACTTCCACCTGACATCACACATCCTGCATACAACCAAAACACACTAACTCTTTTTTCAGAACAGGATGCAAAGTGCTTGGGTGATATCCTGGCTGAATTGTTGCAGTTTCCCATTTACTTTATTACAGGGTGGATGCTTAATTGTATCTGTCGTTTTGACTAGACCAGGGGTGCCCAGATCGTTGGTTAATCATTATTTCTGGGTGTGTCTGTCAGGGTGTTTCCAAATTAGATTAGCATTTGTATTGGTAGACTGAGTGAAAGAGATTACTCTCCCAGATGTGGATGGGCACCATCCGATCCATTGAGGGCAATGGTTAGAAGAGAAGGGCAGAAGAAAGGAGACCTTAATCTCTGTGCCTAACTGCTTGAAATGAGATATAGGTCTTCTTCCTGTTCTCAAATTTAGACTAACACCATTAGGTCCACTGGTTCTCACACCTTTGAACTTGGACCAGAACTTATACCATTGGGGGCCCTGGTTTTCAGGACTTTGGACTCAGATTGGAACATCACTGGCTTTCCTGGATCTGCAGCATGCAAATGACAGATTGTGGGACATCTTAGCCTCCATAATTATATAAGCTAATTCCTTACAATATCTATCTATCTATCTATCTATCTATCTATCTATCTATCTATCTATTTATCTAGTTGGTTCTATTTCTCTTAAGAACATTGACTAATACACAGGGCAAGATAGGTCAACCCTCACTTTTCAAGATTCAATATTTTCAAATTCACCTATACTAAAATTTATCTATGATCCCAAAAGCAATACTGGAAGGCTTTTATGTTCATTCTCAAACGCACAAAGAAAAATCTGAGTTGTCACTGGGGTCATTTCTAGGTGGGCTTACAAACAAGGATATGCTCTGCTTTCCGGTTTCAGTTCCCATACAAAGATGACCAGAGAATGGAGCAAATGTGAGATAGAAGTGTAGTGCAAGGAACTCCAACTCCAGGGCCAGTGGGGCAGGGTTTAAACCCCAGATCTTACACCTGCTGGTGGAGCAGACTCAGGCAAGTGACTTAAAACTTCTGAATCTCGTTTTCTTTAAAAAAAAAAAATTGAACATTTTCTTTTGAGATGGTTGTAACATTTTCACTTCTATAAAAATGAAGAAAATAAAATCTACCAAGATGAGTCGTTTTAGGATTTTAAATTGCAATCTATGTTAGAAATGCGTGTATATATATGAAATATAAACATCCCTCCCCTAAGAGCAATGGTTGAATATTTGCTAACCCTATTAACAGTGGCGTTGTAGAACATAACTACCAGAAATAAGGAGAATTGACTGTACTAACAGATGCCCTAGGATATTGCCTGGATATTCTTCTTTATTTCCATTATATGGTGGTAGCCCAATTTCTTTGTTAATTGGGTCAAATCACTCCAGCAAATACAGTAACTGACTTTTTTGGCCTGTTATTTCAGAGTCATGGGGACCCCAAAGTGGCTGAATGGCAGTCTCAGCTTCCAGCTCAGTAGAATAATTTTAATGTCTCCTGGTAGAACCATTCCTCCCTTTGGGACTAAGAGTTCTAGACTGGCAGAGTACGTAACGGTCATATAGACGAGTAGCAAAAATGTTGATAGTGAACCACTAGGTTCACTAGATAGTGACTGGAACATTCTTATTTCCACACTTTGATTCATGGACCTGAGAACACTGGCTCTGGGAGGCACACCATGTATTAGATGCTGACTGAGAGCATGTGAAGACTCTTGGAGGACATTGTCCCAGCTCGGCAAGATATTGTCACTTAGCTAGGGTTATAACTGTCTTCAAAAGGTCCTTCTACCATTATGTGAAACTAGCTGGTTCAAGATAGTGGGGTACACGGTAAGATTATGATTTCCATGAATTTGGGCCCACTGCTGCATTTATTTGTTGTGAAGTGAGTTCCTCGATTGGAAGCAATACTGTGTGGAATTCCAGCAATAGATAAAGGCTTCATTCTGTAAGTGTACTCTTGGGCACAGATAGAATCTGTTGCCCTCAGGTGAAATTTCTTCTTCATCAAGAAAATCTCAACTCTGATTTTAAGGGCTTTAAACTGATTGACTCAGGCCCACTCAGATTATCCAGACTATCTTTCTTTAAGTTAACTGATTATGGCCTTCAATCACATCTACAACACATCAACATCTAGATTAATGATCGAATAATTAGGGACTTTAGCCAAATAGGCATGTCAAAAAGATCATCGCACCATGTAACATGACATTTCCACAGGTTCTAGGGATTAGAAGGTGGTGATCTTTGGAAAGTCATTATTCTGCTTACCAAAAATGGATAATATAAGGCAGGATAAAAATGAAAAATGAGAGAAGAGAATATGACAAAGGGGTAATGGGAGTGAAAAAAAGCTAAGATGAATCCTTTGGTGGAGTCAGTACATCACAATGGCTACATGACTCTGAATATTTGCTACAATTTTTCTACTGATGATTTGTCTATTACCTTTCAAGCATCTACATAAAAGGAGACATATTATTTCAGTCA
The DNA here is from genome assembly GCA_003697995.1 of Taxidea taxus jeffersonii. Lineage (NCBI taxonomy): Eukaryota > Metazoa > Chordata > Mammalia > Carnivora > Mustelidae > Taxidea > Taxidea taxus. The sequence goes on from RCUC01120423.1 coordinate 2,986, forward strand.
CAGTATTAAGAAGAGAAACAAACCAGTTGACAGGATAGGTACAACCATGCCTGGTATTCTGGAAATTAGTGAAATTGGTGAGCATACTCTTTTAGGTTCTCAACAACACCCTTAAAATGAAAGCAGTAGCAGATGACAGAACTCTATTTTATATAATATTTAGTATGAAACCAACACAGTTGAGTAAATGAAGCTTACCTACAGATAATTTGAAGTGGCCCACAACGGGCTCTCTACTGCTTCCCTGTATGACTAAGGTCAAGTTTTAGGGTACTTGACAGTGGGGATGGATTATACATGCTTCTGGCTATTCTCTATATTTGTTAATTATCATCACTGGAATTTACATAGAGACTACTTTGTGTTGTCTTTTAAGCTAAAAAAATTGATTTAACAGTCAGCTGAGCTGGAGCAAAAATAATGCATTGTTATACACAAGAAGTTGGATGTAGATATATTATTAAAAAGAAACCACCAAGTACATGTGGGAATTGTGTATATGATAAAGTTGACATTTAAATTAATTGGCAGAGAATGAATTATTTAATAAATTATTTTGGAACAAATCACTATTCACTTGGAAAAAATAAGTTAAATCACTTATTTATAATAAGCAGAAATAAATTCCAAGGTTAACCAAGATTTTGGAAAATTTTAATAGAAGAAACACTTTCTTAGAACCTTTTAAAGTTCTATATCCCTACTTGATTTCTGTCTGGTTGTCCTACCAAATGTTGAATGAGGTGTGTTGAATTCTTTAACCATAATTGTGGATTTGTTTCTTTTTCCTTTCAGTTTCATTAATTTCTGCTTCACATATTTTTCACCTATTTTGATTGGTGCATACACATTTAACATTGTTATATTTTCCTGGTGGACAAACCATTTTATAATTGCATTAATATCCCTCTCTGTCCCTGTAATTTCTTTTGCTCTGAAATCTTTTTTTAATGATATTGATACAGTCACTCCTTTTTTGGATTGTTTGCATGATACATCTTTTTCCATCCTTTTTACTTTCAGTTTACCTATATTGTTATACTTGAAGAGAATTCATGTAGACATCATATATTTTCACCATCCGCTCTGGCAATCTCTGCCTTCAATTTATATATTTAGATCAGTTATATTCAGTGTAATTATTGATATGTTGGGCTTACGTCTGCCCCTTTGTTTTTATTTATCTCTGTTTTTGTTTCTGTGTTTATTCCTCGTGTGTTACTGTGGGTTATTTGAATGTTTTTAGAATTCCATTTTGTGATCTATAGTGTTCTTCAGTGCATTTGTTTGTATATTTTTATCAGTGGGTTCTCTAGGCATTACCTTGTATATATATATATATAATGTATTACAGTCTACTTGTATATTATTTAATTGGCTCAAAAGATGTATAGAAATCCTACCTCTCTTTATGTTCATTTACCCTGTCCCATTTGTAATATAACTGTCTGTCATAAATATTTCCTTTACATACATTTAGAACCACATCTAGCAGTGTTATAGTAATTTTTGCTTCAATTGTCAATCACAAATTAGAAAACTCAAGAAGAGACTGAAAGTCTTTTGTGATTTAACCATATTTTTCCTTGCCTTGCTCTTTCTTCCTCCTTGCTGTTCCAGAGTTTCTTCTTATATAATTTTCTATTTAGGAATTCCATTAGCCATTTTTTTTAAAGGTTAGTCTGTTGATAACAAATTGCCATAGCTTTCTTTAATCTGATATAGTCTTGATTTTCTCTTCATTCCTGAAAAAAACTTTATAGGTCTAGGATGCTGCCTTGATGATTCTTACTTTTAGCCCCTAAAGAGTATTATTTCACTTCTTATCAATCCCTATTGTTTCTGGATGAAAAAGTTACTGTCACTTTAATTGCTTTACCCACATAACTAAGGTATCATTTTTCTCTGATTTCTTCCAAGATAACTTTTTTTCTGTCTAAAGATTTCAGAATTTTAATTATGCTACATCTTAGCCTGGATTTTTTGGTGGGGGGGGTCGTTCTGTTTGAGGTTCACTCAACTTCTTAAATCTGTAGGTCTATATATTTGCCAAATTTAGGAAGCTTCCAATATATCTTTGCATGCTCTTTCATTCCTGCTCTCTTTTCCTCTCTTTCTAGGACTCTGATGATATAAATGCGAGGGTTTCTGTTTTGTTTCATTTTTTTGTCTTTGTTTTTGTTTTTAATAATCCAATAGGACCCTGCAGACCTAACAAACTTTTTTCAGCATATTTTTTTCTCTTTTGATTGAGTAATTTCTACTGTCTTATCGTCCAGCTCACTGATTCTTCCTCTGTGTCTCCATTCTGCCATTGGGCTCATCCATTGAGTTTTTAGTTTGGTTATTATATTTTTCAGTCCTAAAAGTTTCATTTAGTTCTTTATATCTTCTTTCTCCCCCTTTTCCTCTGCCTTTTCTCCTTCTCCTCCTCCTCCTGTTCCTCCTCCTCCTTCTTACTGGCTAAGACTGTCTATTTCTGTGTTAATGTTTGTATTTTGTCATTTGTTTCAGCATATTTGTAACTGCTTATTTAAACATTTTTATCATAGCTGCTTTAAAATATCTGTTGGATAATTCTAATATCTTTGTCATCTCAGTGTTGGCATCTATTGATTGTTATTTTTTAAAAGATACTTTTTATTTTTTAAGAGCAATTTTAAGTCCACAGCCAAATTGAGAAAAAAGTACAGAGATTTCCCTATACCCTCTTCCCCCACACATGAATAACCTTCCCCATTATCAACACCCCACACTAAAGTGGTACATTTGTTATAACTGATGAACCTATATCAATAAATCATAATTATTCAACATCCATAGTTTACTATAGGTCTCACTTTTAATGTTACACATTATATGGCTTAGGACAAATGTATAATGACATGTGTTGACTATTATAGTATCATGCACAGTATTTTCACAGCCCTAAAAATTCTCTGTGCTCTACCTATTCATTCCTCCACCTCCCACACCAACTCCTGGCAACCACTGATCTTTTTACTGTCTCCATAATTTTGCCTTTTCTGAAAAAGTCTTGACTTTCCACTAGACCTTCTCTAATACCATTCCAGCAGGGATGGGAAGGGCCCCCCACTTAGTGACACATGGGGATGGAAGTCCAGTTTCCTCACATCGTCTTCACTGACAATGTAGGGGGTGGGGGTTTTTCCATGTCTTTCCCTCATCATATGTTCACTTTATATAAAATGTCTAGAGTTTTAAATTGTACTTAGCAGTCAGAGAAAAGTATATCTGCTTCAGCTTCTTGGAAGCAAAAGTCCTCAGCAAAAGTTTGAAGAATTTGATAACATTGAATACTGTCAAGGATGTGAGGCAATTGGTACTGGGATTACGAACTTCTTAAAATTTTGGTGAGAGTAATTTAATAGTAGCTATCCAAAAATTTTAACAAGATTAACAATCCTACTTGTAAGAATCTATTCTATACAACTACTAACATGAATACATAAATAATAAAGATTCTTATCTTAGAATTATTTGTAAAAGTGAAAATAATTAGAAACAATTCATCAATAAATAGAGAAATGGTTAAAAATTTTGTGGTATGCAAAAACTGAAATTATATGCATCCATCACTTTTTTATAAAGTAAACTGCAAAAAATATGTATAGCATGTTCTTATTTCTCATACAAAAATTGTTGAGTGGCCTTTTCCTATTGCTTAGAATTGGAAACTAAGGCTATAAGGTATGGATAAAGGGACATCAAGTGTCCTATTCTATAGTGACACCCTCTAAGGAAACTCAAATATCTGTAGGCTAACACCTCTATTAGATCTTACAAAAAATTGGGCAGATTAGCTCTTTTGCCTCCAATCATTATCCCAGCACATCACCCATCCCCTTCCTTCAACCTCATTTATCACTCCAGGGCTTCTTATAGTCCTCTAAACAAAAGACCTGGGGAGAGTGATAGAGTAGGAGAAAGTCTTTGGAGTCAGATATTGTTGGCTTAGGTGGGACCTCCGCTTATTTTCCATTGGCTTCCCATGGAAAAAGTAAGGGGACTGCTTATTCCCCTCCACAAATCAGGTAAGGGAGGGAGAGTCGAGGAAATTGTTAAAAGACTTTAAGAATACCTTATAAACTATGAGACTGACATTTTGTTCCCCAAAGGAGTTTTTGGGATTGTAGCTTAAGCAGTTGAGTCACCAACTGCTTGTGTAATTATATGAACAGGAGAAAGCAGAACTGGAGAGAGATGGCAGACTGATGAGTGCTGATCACAGGACACGGGGACACCAGCGGCAGGAAGGCAGGAGCTGAAGCCATTGAGAAAGCTAGACAGGAAGATACAGAGACAAACTCTTATCAGGAAACAATGCAGAAGGTAGTGGCTTCATGGTACTCTCTCCCCTCAGTGCACTCCCCTCCATTAAAGATACTGAAGAACTTAGTCTTGGGCTCAGGTGAAAAAGCATATTTGAACCCTTGCCTTATAGAGGGCAGCCAGGGCAAGCAAGAAACAAATCATAGAGGACCAGCACAGAGGGCAGTCAATAAAGAAGCATCCTGTCTCATACTCTCTTTCAACACCTACTACCAGAGAAATAAGTTCTTGAATAAGATAGAGGAAGAAATGAGCCAGAATTCTTTGACTTCACTCCAACCCAAGTCAGTGACTTGATGGAAGAGTCAAAGAGCAAACCCACTGCAGGTCCCTGGAGCCATGGGCCACAGCGAGCAGAGGAGATGAAATTTACATCAGATATGAGATCTGAGTTTTAAACTGGACAATACTGAATTTGTCTTTTAATAACAAAGTGTTGGAAGTGCTGTGGTATCTACTCAGGATATCATTAGAGATCTGCTCCCCGCTAGGAAAAGGAGATTCAACCTACACAGTAATAGTAGGAAAATAAAAGTGGCTTGTGTTTCTATCCTTAGGCAGTTAAAACTGTTAATCAACATGTGAAATGCACATGTATGTATTAGGTATTATACGTGTGTGTGTGTGTGTGTGTGTGTGTGTGTGTGTGTATTTTCTCTAAGCAAAGAAAACTGGAAGAATCTGTGCCCCATTATTAACAATCACACATTGGCATATATAAAGATGGAATTTATAATAACCGATAAGTTTTAACTTGAGAAATACAAAGGTTTTCTTTATAAATAATAGATGAACACACGAGGTTCCAGTCAGATGAAACTATGTACATAAGCTTCATAACAATAAAAAGGAATTCACCAATTGATAAATAAATCTTTCATATCTCTACCCCACACATCCCAATGCTCAGAGCCCTGCCATCTTGCTTAGCAAGTTGTGGCGTTTTGCTTAATGAATTCCTAGAACTATGATCCTATATGGGTCATTTTCAATGTTGGAATCTCTGGAAGACTGGCTGTGGGTGTAGGAGCTGGGTTGAAGTGGTGGTGGGCTTTTCTCTCAAGCTAATCAGAGCTGTGTTCTCTGGCTCCTTTGAGCCAGTGTTAGCTCCTCTCCCCCTCCTGCTCAGTTGACAGCTGTGGCTCTTCTGCTGGAACGAAAATCAGTTACTTTGGGACAGCTGACCCTCACTTCCCATGGATTTCTGCCAATCTTGGGGCAGTTTCCTGGTGTTCTTTTCACACTAACTATAGGAAATCTCCTATTTCTGATGTCTTGCTCTTAAAAAGGGTCTATCACAGCCCAGCAATTTGCTTTCCTGAGATACTATTCCTTCAGCCTTCAGTGACTGGTTCAGAGGATAGCTGGGCCCAGTTTCTCACTCTCCCTGGAACAAGTGTCCTTTTCAACATCCACACCTTACTGTACATTTAAGCCCACTCCACTCCACTCCTTCTCACTCAAGCTGATATTTTTCATTCAGCCTTCACTGTTCTCCCTTTACTCCAGATTACTTTGGGGACCTGCAGGTTATCAACAGAGCTCAAGTTATTTCTCACAAGACTTCTGAGCTCCATGCAAAACAGGGGATATGACCTGGCAGCTATTCTACATCTCCCTCAATATTTCATAACTGTAAAGTTAATTGTGAAACAAATGAAACCAGACCATAAGGGGAATCTCAAGGGGATGGTGGGACCCAATTCCAACTGACCACATAACTCAGCAGCTATCTCAACCCTAATGCTATAAAGGGAAATAACTTGGTTTTCAGAGCAATCCTTGAATAATTCTGAGGACACAAACAATACCATCTCTCACTCTCTCTCTCTGTCTCTCTCTCCCTCTCCCTCCCTCCATCTTTCCCCTGACCTCGGTAAAAGCCATATAAGTAAACTAGTAAAGTTACCAAGATGTGGTTTGAAAGCAACCTGGAGAAAAACAATGAGATGTTTTAACAAAAATATAGAAATAATATTCAGGGCTCATAACTATTCATTGTAATGTACCTTCTTATACATTGTTGGTGAGATTTTGAATGAGTATAGCTCTGCAAAGCAATTTTATACTCTTTATTTAAAAAAATTACTTCTAGGGCACCTGGATGGCTCAGTCATTAAGCAGCTGTCTTGGGCTCAGGTCATGATCCCAGAGTCCTGGGATTAAGGTCCACATCGGGCTCCCTGCTCAGCAGGAAGCCTGCTTCTCCCTCCCCCACTCCGCCTGCTTGTGTTCCCTCTCTCGCTGTGTCTCTCTTTGTCAAGTAAATAAATAAAGTCTTACCAAAAAAAAAAAACTTTAAAAAATTTACTTCTGGGTGCCTGGGTGGCTCAGTCGGTTAAGCGCCTGCCTTTGGCCCAGGTCATGATCCCAGGGTCCTGGGATCAAGCCCCACCTCGGGCTCTCTGCTCTGCGGAGAGCCTGCTTCCTCCTCCTCTCTCTCTCTGCCTGCCTCTCTGCCTACTTGTGATCTCTGTCTGTCAAATAAATAAATAAAATCTTTAAAAAAATGAAAAATTTACTTCCAAGAATCTATCCTAAGGAATAATCTGAGAAATAATGGAAGATTTGTAAGGACATATAAGGATCATCAATGTAGTATTATTTATCATAGGAGAAATTGGAAACAACCTAAATGTATGAAATAAGTTATGGTTTTTGCATGAAATGGAATATTGCCCTATCTTTAAAAATCATGTTTCCAAAAAATAATTGTATGATATGGTAAAAAGTTTAGTTTATAATATTGAGACAAAGAGAATAAAAACTGTATGTACAATATTAACTTAATTTTGTTGTTTCTCAATCTCTCTGGAAGTAAATCTTTTCTTTTCAAATGTTTTGAAATAATCAAAGATTATTTTTATTTTGAGAAAAAAAGGTCAATTAACAAAATCTATTTTAATTTGGCAACAATCTATTTTGGGGGCTTCTGGTTCAGGGGTTAAACCTTTCCTGTGAGACATACAAGATAGAATTTTTTGGGAAGGTTCTTGGGAAAAGAATGGAAAGACAAGAATTTGGAAGCCAGCTTACTCTTTTCCCCAATAGCTGTACAATTTTAATATTTTTATCTTTTCATGTTCTCCTTGAGCCCTGCCCAAGAACAAATACCATTATTTTTTTAAGTTGTATGTCTGTCCAAGGGAGTGATAGTGTGAATTAGTGTCAAAGAGAGAAACTCACTAATCTTAACCCATTATTCTTTTTATCTGCTCAGGTGTTTAACCTCCCTATATGGGAAAGGGGAAAAAATAGTTAAATTTAAAATTTAGTCCAGTAGTCACCTAGAAATTGCTGGTCTGAAGTAAAATAAGTAGCATTTTGGCAATATATAAGAAGAACCTAAAATTAGTCCCATTTTTTGGCTCAGAATTCTACTTCTGGAAGATGCAGACCAAGATCCAAGATGAGCATCATGGCCTAGAATGAAACAGTACAAAAATCATGGAATAGTTAGCTCAACTGTGGATGGGATAAACAAAATATTTTTTTTAAAGATTTTATTTATTTATTTGTTAGAGAGAGAGAGAGAGCGAGCACAGGCAGACAGAGTGGCAGGCAGAGGCAGAGGGAGAAGCAGACTCCCTGCCAAGCAAGGAGCCCAATGTGGGACTCCATCCCAGGACGCTGGGATCATGACCTGAGCTGAAGGCAGCTGCTTAACCAACTGAGCCACCCAGTCGTCCCCAAAATAATTTTTAAAAATTAAATCTTCTGTAGGTTTAGTAAATCTTCAGAGATTGCCATATCATTGGGCTATCCCTCTCTTCTTAGCCCCATTTTGCTTATCCAGCCATTGGTGGAAATGAGCCTCAGACCAGGGTCAGAATGATAAATAAATAGATGTGAGCATATAACTTGTTTTATGTATAACTTGTTCTCTAAATGATATGTAACTTGTGGGAAAGGAAATCATTCTAATGATTCTTAGAAGAAATCTCGTGCCCTTTTCTGATAGTCAGGACAAGCCAAGGTTTCAAAACTAATCATGTACCAATGATTTCTGGGATTTTCTATAACATATAGTTAAGACTGGGTGGGCCTTTAACTGGCAAAATATGAGCAGTCAGGCTCAAAATCACAGGAAGTTTTCTCTACAGTCATGACTTTTTTTTTTTTTAATGCTGGAAAGAACTTTAGAAATCTCACTACTGGTGAAGAAACCAAGACACAGAGAGATTAAATGATTAGGTTGGAGTCAGAGCAACTTAGTGGCTGAGCCCCCTATTTGTGAAGCCTTTAAAAGTACCATTTTTTAGAAACTTTATTCTAGTAAGTTAGAATATACCTGATAAAAATAATGAGAAAGATAGTAGAATTCAGTATCACATAATCTGTGAGTTGATTTATAAGATTCAAAGAGAAGAAAAAGCAAAAGACAGAGTTGAAGACAAAAAAATATTTGGGAAATTTATAAATTGTTTGAGCAGAAGGCCTCTGAGATGATGCAGAAAGCTTGGCAGGTGGGGAATGAAAAGTTAAGCTCAGCTAACATGGGGCCCAAGTGACTCTGGAGATCTATATCATTCATAGTTTTGATGTCTGTTGATTTTCTAATAATGAAGAGAAGTTTCTGCTAATGCACCCAATATATCCTGATTTTTTTTTTTTTTTGCTTTGAACCAAGAGTATTTATTTGCAAAATGGCTTCCTATATCAGTGTAGTACAATGATAGCCCATCTTATATAGCCCATCTCCAAATGGCTTGAGATCCAATTTTAGCTTTAGGAAAATAAAGGCCTCCAGGACAAGCCCCTTGGATGCAGAAAGGGACCTTTTGAAATCACATCCCCAGATATTTGCCCACTACTGGGAGATTGGTTAGTGTAGGCTAGAAGCAGCTAGAAGCACTCCATGTTGACCTAACTTCATGAATGATAGGCTGAGTGCCTGTAGTCTAGTGGCTAGAGTTTGTCAGGGGAAGCCAGCATTTATCAGTGGCCCATTCTTCCA
>RCUC01120424.1:0-14892 GCA_003697995.1 Taxidea taxus jeffersonii
GCTTGATAGGAGAGCAATCACCAATATTTCGGGATTGGAAAGGAGCTCCTGGTCATCCACCTGATAGCTCTCAGATCATGATGAGGGAATTGCTGTTTACCTCGAGATGCACCCTGGTCTCCAAACTGGGACTCAATGGCCACATTTCTGTTTTCTAAGGTCTTTGCTTCTCCCCTGAACTTGAAAAGAGGCTCCAGTACCATCCTGAGAATCACAGTGGTTTGTCGAGGGCTAGAAGAACAATCTCAGACTGATCCTCTGAACTGTGCAAAATCAAATGGAATAAAATAGTGGGTTTTTTGGACAAAACAGGTGAAGCAGCTCTCAATCAGAGGTCTCTTTCAAAATGCTGTTTGTTTAAACACTAAAGAAACAGAAACACTCACTGACAGAAACCTAAGCTTTTAAGGACTTAAAAGCTAGTTCTTTAACAAAAAACAAAACAAAACAAAACAACAAAAAACAAACAAACAAAACTTTTCATGCAGATCTCAAGAAAAATCACATCTTTGAGGATGAAGACAGAGCACCTGGTGTCCATGGAGCACCATTAGTTCTTTATAGGATCCTAATAATTTAGTGGACTTGCTCAACAGCACAATGGCTAGTCTGGGAAAACAAAATCTATTCTTTGTCAAGTATGGGAGAGAATATGAAGTGACTCAGAAGACCAAACCATAGAAGCCAATATTCTTCTCAAAAAACAAGCTTATTCCCATCATACCCAAAGGCTTGGTTTTCAGAGCAAGTGTCATCCACAGAACGCTGTCCTAAGAGTTGTTTCATACATTTTGCTTTCCCTGCTCTGCATTTTTGGGGCATCTTCTTCCATCACTAATCCCCTTTCCATTTATTCAGTCTTTCCCTGGATTGTTAATTGCTAGAAGCTGTTGTTAACAAAGGTGAAGAAGACATGGTCTTCCTCTAAAGAAGCTCATGGTCATAGCCATAAAGAAGCTCTACTGTGATGATTCTCCAGGTTCAGCGAGTGCAAAAATCAGCTGGGGAGTGCTAGAAAATGGAATTACCCCAAGGCTCATCCTGAAACCTTCTGATTCAGGAATCTGAGGTGAAGTTCAACCATGTCCACTTTATAAAAACACCCCTGAGTGATTCTGATATAGGTGGTTCCCAGATGCCATTGTTTGACACACTGGTCTGGAGGGAGACATTTTTCATGCTCATTTGGATCTCAGTCTACCTTCAGCTCCCGGCTTTCCATGCTACCTTCTCTCCTTCTGTGGCCTTTTTTCTGTATCTCTCATGACATTGGCCATCTCCCACTTTCTGTCTTTACTGTGGCTCCTTTCTGGAATGCCTTGCCTTACCTAACAGACTCCTGGATGGGGGACTGTCTGGCCCTAATTTGTATTCTCTGCAGTGTGTAGCATAGTGCCAATTATTAGTAATCATGCAAGTCTTTCTTCCTGGATGAAAGGGTTCAGTTCTAAATGGAGAGTTGTTTTTTAAAGCAGACACAATGAAGTGTACTGATACAACAGAGAAAGGAGGATGTTTCTGGGGGTGGAATGTTAGGCTCAAAACTTCGTAAGTAGAATAAACATGATGTTTGGGGAGACACTAAATAGCTTGGCTGGAATGGAACAAAAGGGACTGCATAAGGACAGAAGAGAAATGAGTGGGCAAATGGGAAGTGATGGTAGCACTGACAGTTGCTGGAAGGTCCTGGCTGCCCACCAGAGAGGAAACAGAGACGGTCAGAGATCTAGGTATTGGAGTGATCCCAGTGCAAACTGATTACCACTCCTTCCCCTCCAATGTTCTGTCTTGCCTTGGTCTCCCTACCCTCTTGGCTTCTCCTTCACTCAAGGAGCCCTTTGTGTTCAACCTGTGTTCCCCATTCTCATATCATGGCCTGGAACCTCTCTAAAGGTACTAGGCTGGGGAAACTATATAGAGTTTCCCATCTCTCTTCTGTCCTTCTTGCTTCTCAGCCTGCTAGGTTTTGGAACCTGGAGCAGAGAAGAAGCAACAGGAAGCATGGGGAGGCCAGCCTGGAGGGTTCTTGCTGAATTCCAGATTGGCATAGTGGTCTTTACCTGGGAGATGGGGAGAAGTGGAGACATGTGAGATATGTTCTGAACGTGGAAGCAGAGCTTGGTGAGAACAGCTAAGGGAAGGAGAGAAGGCAAGTGCGATAGGTTGTCATTCCTAAAAAGGAGATACTTAGCACAAGGTTGGGCTGAGGATTAAATGACATGATGCCTTCTCCAGGTTTATAATGTGAATGCAGGTTGCTGCTGCTGGAGGTTGGGAGGCCTGAGCATGACCTGGCATCCCTGTAGCCCATTTCTGCTAAGGAGTTCAAAGCGTCTTCACTGGTATGATTCAGTCTTTCCTAACCACATCATCCTTCCTCCTCTCCTGTACCATTCCCTTCTCCTCCCAAGCCCCAGTTCAATCCTCAGCTTCTTTCATAGATCTTGACCAGAGCAATTTTGGCTGGCTGGTGATCTCTATGTGTCTACAGCCTTCATCCCATGAACCCCCCAGAGTGGGACTCAGAGGAGGTGGCAGGCAGGGGACTTATGGGATGTACCCAAGGAGCTCCATCCATTTTGTGCTGAAGGAGGTGATCATGCAGGAGTGCTCCTTAAAACTGTCCTCTAAAGAAATGCCAAGCCTGCTTTTTCATCATAAATCTGGTTTATTATTACAAACATCATAGGTTTTGGGTTTTGTGGGATTTTTTAATCTCATAATTTGTTAGAAATTTTTCTAACAAAATACAAATATGGAAAATGTGTGGTAATGTGAGACAGGAATCCATCAAAATCTTTGAGGAGAACACAGGCAGCAACCTCTTCGACCTCAGCCGCAGCAACTTCTTCCTAGAAACTTCACCAAAGACAAGGGAAGCAAGGGCAAAAATGAGCTATTTGTACTTCATCAAGATCAAAAGCTTTTGTGCAGCAAAGAAAACAGTCAATGAAACCAAAAGACAACTAACAGAATGGGAGAAGATATTCACAAATGACATATCAGTTAAGGGGCTAGTATCCAAAATCTATAAAGAACTTATCAAACTCAACACCCAAAGAACAAATAATCCAATCAAGAAATGGGCAGAGGACATGAACAATCATTTCTGCAAAGAAGACATCCAGATGGCCAACAGACACATGAAAAAGTGCTCCACATCACTAGGCATCAGGGAAATACAAATCAAAACCACAATGAGATACCACCTCACACCAGTCAGAATGGCTAAAATGAACAAGTCAGGAAATGACAGATATTGGCAAGATGCAGAGAAAGGGGAACCCTCCTACAGTGTTGGTGGGAATGCAAGCTTGGTGCAGCCACTCTGGAAAATAGTATGGAGGTTCCTCAAAAAGTTAGAAATAGAGCTACCCTAGACCCAGCAATAGCACTACTGGGTATTTACCCTAAAGATACAAATGTAGTGATCCGAAGGGGCACGTGCACCCAAATGTTTACAACAGCAATGTCCACAATAGCCAAACTATGGAAAGAGCCTAGATGTCCATCAACAGATGAATGGATAAAGATGTGGTATATATATACAGAGGAATATTATGCAGCCATCAAAAAAATCTTTTTTTTTTTTTTGCCATTTGCAACAACGTGGATGGAACTAGATAGAGGGTATTATGCTAAGCAAAATAAGTCAATCAGAGAAAGATAATTATCATATGATCTCCCTGATATGAGGAATATGAGAGGCAGGGTGGGGGGTCAGAGGGGTAGGGAGGGAAAAATGAAACAAGATGGGATCGGGAGGGAGACAAACCTTAAGGGACTCTTAATCTCAGGAAACAAACCAAGGGTTGCTGGGGGTGGTGAGGGGAAGGGATGGGGTGGCTGGATGATGGACATTGGGGAGGGTATGTGCTATGGTGAGTGCTGTATTGTGTAAGACTGATGATTCACAGACCTGTACCCCTGAAGCAAATAATACATTACATGTTAATAAGAGAATAAATAAATAAAAGAAAACGTATGGTAAAACTTACCATCCTAACCATTTTTAAGTGTGTAGTTCAGTGGCATTGAGGGCATTCACATTATCACCCAAACATTACCACCACCCATCTCCAGAACCCTTCACCTTGCAAACCTGAAACTCTGTAGCAATTAAACACCAACTCCCCATTCTCTCTTCCTCCTAACCCCTGCAACCTCCATTCTATTTCCTATCTTTATGAATTTGACTACTCTAGGCAACTCTTAGAAGTGGAATCGTATAGTATTTGTCTTTTTGTAGTGGCTTTTTTCACTTGGCATAATGTTCTCAGTTCATTCATTCTGTATAGCATGTTTCAGAATTTCCTTCCTTTTTAAGGGCTGAATAATATTCCATTGTTAGTATATACATTTTGTTTATTCATTCATCCATTGATCATTTCTACCTTTTGGCCATTGTGAATAATACTGCTGTGCACATGGGTCTACAAATATCTATTTGAGTCCTTGCTTCCAGTTCTTTTGGGGATATATCCAGAAGTACTATTGAGTAGATCATATGATAATTCCATGTTTCATTTTTTTAAGGAAGCACCATGTTGTTTTCCATAGTGGTTATATCATTTTGCATTCTTACCATCAATGTACAAGGTTCTGATTCTTCACATCTTTGCCAACATTTGTTATTTTCTGCTTTTTAACAAACATTTTTATTTTTATTATTTCTTTAAGATTTTATTTATTTGATAGGGAGAGACACAGTGAGAGCGGGAACACAGGCAAGAGGAGTGGGAAAGTCAGAAGCAGGCTTCCCGCTGAGCAGGGAGCCTGATGCGGGCTCAATCCCATGACTCTGGGATCGTGACCTGAGCCGAAGGCAGACGCTTAACGACTGAGCCACCCAGGCGCCCCCAAACATTTTTATTTTTATAGTAATCATCTTAATGGATCCGAAATGGTATTTCACTGTAGTTTTGATTTGCATTTCCCTAGAGATTAAAGATGTTGAACATTTTTCCATGCTAATTGGCCATTTGTAAATCTTCAGAGAATTTCTATTTGAGTACTTTGCCCATTTTTGAACTGGGTTGTTTTTTGTTGTTGAGTTGTAAGCATTCTTTATGTATTCTGGATATTAATCCCGTACAAGATATATGATTTACAAATATTTTATCCCATTCTGTGGGTGGTCTCTTCACACTGTTGATAATGTGCTTTGACGCACAAGTTTTAAATTTTAATGAAATCCAGTTTATCTATATTTTCTTTTACTGACTGTTTTTGCTGTCATAGCTATTATTTATGTTTTTAAAACAATTCTATAATTCAAATGCTGGAGCCAAAATCCTCTCCATTTTTCAACTGGAGAAATTATTATGCACAGAAACTAATGGATTTACTCTACCCAGCATAATCTGGGTAGCAATACTTAGCAATACTTTACTTGCCCTGCAAGACAAGGCAGGTACCTTGTTGAGAGGTAGAGCAAGTCCCCAGGGACCCTGTAGTTCAATCAACCCTTAAAGTGCTGGGTTTTTTTTTTGTCTTTTTCTCTGCTAGTCATGTACAAGATTTCTCCCTCATGTTCGAAAGAAGAAGGCTTCTGGAATGGAGAGTCTAAAATATTTTAGAATTTTAGAATTTATTCCTTTTTTCCTTTTTGGGCACTACGTTTTTCTAGAGCAGAATTCCCTGTTTAGAATGAATCAACGGGTTGTTTACAGCATGCTACCAAATCCTCAGGAGAGGAAATCTAAAACTGCAACCACCGCCCAGGCAGAATTGTAGTGCTTTTGGTGTGCTAGTAAGCACATGGTAATTTTTCATTTCATCGTTGTGGAAGAAGTTGCTCTGCACCTCCCTCTCCACAGCTCCACTCACACTTAGTTTATGTTTTAAAGCAATAAAGCAACAAATGGGTCTGATTAGGGGTTTCTAAAAGGGAGGAAAAAAAAAACCCACTATGGGAAACATGATGGGCCACAATGAAAGGAACTTTCTAGGAAGCCACTCAGTAGTCCCGCCTCCTTCAACATGATCAATTTCAGATCAGTTTCAGGGGTGGTGGGTAGAAGGGTGACTTATTCCAACTGAGGGGAGTGTACTGGGTTTTTTAAAAAAATCTCTGTATCTTTTGGAGGTCTAAGAGTTGTAATGCTGCTCTGAGTTCTGTAGGGAGAGCATCTAAAGGTGATTGCGGATTTAGCAACAGCTCTCCCCGGGTGACAGTGAGCGCGCTCGCCTGTGTCCCGTTTTCCCTTCGGGCGTGAACAAGTCCACCTGAAAACTTTGAATCCCTAGGACGTTCTCGCTTTGGGTTAATCTTCTGACCCTCCATGCCCCCAGAGACGTTTGGGGAAGGGACAAGCTTACTCCGTCACCGCCGTGACGCTGTTGCTCCTCAACTCTCTCACCGCACGTTCCAGATACTTTGGGGTCTAGAAACAAGCCCAGCAACAGCACCGTCGCGCACACCACGGGTGAACATTTGACCCCCCGGGAGACGCTTTCTTCTGACTTCGTTCCGCGGCGGGTCGGACGAGGCAGAGGGAGCCCCGGGGCAAGGCACCGCGCGGAGGAGAGACTGGGCGAGAGAGCTGCCGGGCAGGGGCAAGCGCGGGCCCGAGGGCGGGGCGGGCGCGGGAGGGCGCGAGGGGGCGTGGGCGCGGCGGCCCGCGCGCCCCGGCGGGCCAGGGGGAGGGGCGCTGGCGGGAGCGGCGCCTCCCGCCCGGGGTGAGCGGCGCGCGCGGCAGCCCCGCGGCACAGAGCGCGGAGCAGGGAGCGCAGGCCGGCGGCGGAGGCGGCGAGGGAGGGCTAGAGCGCAGAAGTCCGACGCGCGGCGCGGCTGCCATGGGCGCGCAGTGACCGGCTGTTCAGCGCGAATTTCCTCGGCGGCGCGGAGCTCCTTGACTGGCGGTGCGTCTCCTCGGTCACCATGAAAGGTAGGGCGGCGGCAGGCTGCGTGGGGCTCCCGGCCGGCAGGGCGGGCTTCGGGGCGCGCGAGACGGGACGGAGGTGCAAGCCTGCCCTTAATTTTCTCCGGACGGAGGGCCAGAGGAGCGCGGCGCGGGGTTCGTGCGTGCACCCGTGGGACGCTCCTCGGTTCCGGAGTTGGGCAAGGCAGGAGACCTAGATGTTCAGGGTTTTGGAGCGTGCAAGTAATCCCGTCCCCATCGTGTCTCTGCAAAGTAGTTTGGAGCCCTAAGTCGTTGTTTACGGATTCCAGTTCCCAACTTTTTAATTGAAAAAACATGCCGAGGAGACTGGAGGCATCCTCATTCCCCCGAGTCGGTTTTCCGCTCTGCGGCGCTCCACTCTGTTCGGGGACCTCTCCTCCTGGCTGATGCCGTTTCCCCATCCGAGAAGTCGACGTGCTGCCGGCCGGGTTGCTTCCTCCTGGACTCGGGGATGTTCTCGGTGCGTCCTCCCCACATCTGGCAATGATTAGGTGCCCGCGGAGTTCAGCTGGCTCAGAAAGTGCGTTTGGCATCTTTCTCCATCAGACCCACCGACTGGAAAATAACTGCTCTCCGTTCTGCGTCCCTTCCACGTGCCCGCCTGTGGAGCTGGTGTGCCCACGTGTGTTCAGAGGTGACAAACCATCCCGTTGGTCATCTCCGGAGCTGTGTCCTCTGTAGGCCGGCTTAGGGAAGTGTTGGATGTTACAGTACCTTTAAACTGAATCACAAGGAGAAGGACTTTGCGGGGCAGCTTTCTATTTATTAGAAACATGGAGATTGGTCAGCAGAATTCTGATTTACATGCGAGATAAATAATTACAACAGAGGCATCAAAGGGAATCATTTGGGGAGGGCCGGCGTGGTGTTTACACAAGACCCGAGTTTCTGGTCTTGTACTAGGATAACACGTTTCAGATATCGCGCGGGCCGAGCCTGCGCGAGGGGGCTGGGTGCGAAGTGCCATCCGACCGCGGTAACCACATTTCCAGCCGCCAGAGACCGCGCCATGCGATCGCTTTGACTTGCCAGGGTTGCTGTCCGAGGGAGGTGCCCGGGGAGCCCCACACGCTTGGAATGTAACTCTTCCCTTTAGGTTTCTCTGAAAGGAAGTCCTCGCTAAGCTATCCCGAGTGATAATGTCCTACCAATTAGCTGCCCTGCCGAGGTATTAGTTTCCTCATCAAGGAGACCCTAGGAAGGGCAGGGACTGAATTCCAGGTGAAAAGTGACCGTCCCCAGAAGAGAAACAAAAGATAGGATATACTTTTCTGGCTAGGGGATTTCAAAATGCAGCGGTGGATGTTTCTTCTTTTTCCGCTCAGTTTCTCTTCTCTGATTCACATTTTAGGAAACACTTTCCTTGGCTAGTACTGATTAAAGAGGAAGAGCAAGGAAAGAGTTCACAGGCTACACGTTACTTTGGGGGCTCAGTCACCGTCATTTTAGCCAGAAGTTAATCCTCTCATTGCTGGTCACTGAGGCCACTAGTCTTTGAACTGTTGGAAAAGATAAGCGAACTGCTCACTCCCTCAGCTCCTGTGTTGGTTCTTGAGCCCTGAAAGTCTTGTTATGCTTTTTGACTGGGTAAATGACCTTATTGCAGTTTGGGTATTTTTCAGTGTTATTAAAATCTGCCACGAAAGACACGCCTGAAAGTCTTAAACATGTATTTGTGAGATTTGCTCTGCATTCTGGACGGGCTTGCAGACCCCCTGGAGAAGGCTTATTGCTTACCCTCTATGATCCAGGCACTGCCTAAAGCCCCCACATACCTTCTATCCCAGTGGGGGAGGGCTAATAAGGGACCCGTGAATCCCACGGTAGACTACTCACTTTGAAGGCCTCTTTTAAAAGGAAATGTTCTGGAAGAAGTTTGCTTACCAACTCTTGCCATATAATTTACATTCATTTGTCTGTTTAGTGAAATAGGGAGGGAAGGAGACAGTAATAATTTTATAGAATCTACTAAGTGCCAACCACGGTGCCATACCCTCTACAAAGCACTCTGTCTATTAATCTTCTCAACGACACTATGAGGTAGGTATTTGAATTCCTATATTATAGATGTGGAAACTGAGTCTAGAACAGATAGGAACTGGCAACCAGGACTGTGGTAGGCACTAAAGACAAACTTTGCCAGTTTCCTTGTGTTGCTTAGAAAGAGCTAGGACACCAGGTATGATAACTTCTGGTGTAGACCAGAAGAAAAGTAAATCTCAGACAACTGAGTAGCCAAGTAACCCGCAATTGGTGCAGCAGCCAGGAAGGGGGTGTATCCAAGAAATTGGACACAAGCCTTCTGAAGGCAAGCACAGAATAGTTCTAGCCAAGGAGGAAGGACGCCTTTACTAAGTGGAATTATCTTGACATTTTGCCATTAGTTAACCAACCCAAAGCTTCCCTTGGATTTGTGATTATGTTGCATAGTTATTAACTCATTATACTTAAGAAAGCCAGCATTTCATTAGAATTTAATTTCCTTAAATGGTAGAGGCCAATGACAAGCCTTGCAATGCTTAAAGTATTAACTTAAAACATTTTTTTAGACAAATAGAAAATTAGTGGACATGTTAGAAGTTACAGAAATTTTTTTTGCCAAAACAAAAATTTAGCTTCTCTACGAGGCAGACACCTTTATAAGGTTTGACTTTCTGTTTGACTTTCTAATTCCGATGTTTCATGGCCTGGGTATTAAACCTGGCTTTTGGAGTGTAATTCCATATCCGCCATGAGCCACAGCGCCACCTATCTGTTGCATTCAGCAAATATTTGTCTTGGTTTTATTTCCTCCATCTCTGGAATCACAAGTACCACAATAATGACATCATTATATATTTTCCAGAAGAAAATTACTTGCCTCGTTGCTGCAATACTTGCAGTCTTCCAAACTGATTAAAACACGAAGTTGGTTTTAATTTCCAGTTTCATTTTCAATTAGCTGTACCGCACCATTAATCTCATGGTTTTGGGTAAATATTCACATTCTTTTTGAAGGAATCTGACTCCTTCAGAGTTAGGTGTGTCAATATTAAATCACATTTCTAGTTCTGAAAGTTGGGAATATTGGTGAGTTTTTGGTTTTTTTTAAGATTTTATTTATTTATTTGACAGATCACAAGTAGGCAGAGAGGCAGACAGAGAGATAGAGAGAGGAGGAAGCAGGCTCCCTGCCAAGCAGAGAGCCAGATGTGGGGCTCGATCCCCGGGGATCATGACCTGAGCTGAAGGCAGAGGCTTTAACCCACTGAGCCACCCAAGCACCCCAATATTGGTGAGTTTTAAAGCAGCAGCACTTGTTGCCTAAGAGATGGCCAGAAACAACCACCAGCACACGGGACCACAGAGGTCCAAACCACCGTTCTAATTTAACACAGGGAGGAGGCTGGTGCCATCAAAACATAGTATTCAGCTGCTTATTTTTGCGTGCTTGTATATAAACATTTCTAAAATACTGTTGGCAATAATACTTTAAAAATGCTCTGGTAAGCAGTCTACTGCCAGTTGTTTTTCTGGACTCACAGACTCCTTGCCTTACCGCTGTCTCTAAGATTTCTTGTCCTTAACTGGGATACGTAAACAAGTGTGTAAGTAACTGCACTGAAAGCATCATGTTTTATGAAAGGAACTGGAAATGAGGCCTTTTTCCCTTCACTGATTGGAACTGGGGCTATCCTTCCTTTGGAAGGTAAATTTGCAATCTAATTATACTTTTGACTTTTCATTAGTTTGGGGATGCTTAACATTCTTAATCTGAGGCTTAATTATTGCTAAGTGTAGATCTTTCCTGTGGCCTCCTCCGCAATTTCCCAAGATTCTGCCAAGCTACCCTACCCCCCCATCGTCATGCCTTAACCATGCAGCTCATCCACCAGTAAGGTATGACTGGGAAAAGCTGGCAGATGATAGTTCTCAAGCTATAGCAAACCAGGTGTCTAATTTTCTGAATTAACACTTATTCTCATTAAAATAGTATTTTAAGACAGTTGGTTCAGCTGCTGCCAAAGTAAGTTAAATGGCCCTCGAAGTTTCCATATGGGAAAACAGATACTTAAATTTTGTGATAGAAGAAAGGCATATTTTGCCTGGGGTAAACACAGCATGTGAGTAGTCTCTCAGGGGGCAAATCTGACACATGTCTGCCCATGGTGGGAAGCAGGGGTGGGGTCCTGGGAGAGGAAGCCCAGAGCCATGGCAGAGTGCAGCCTTCCTGTTGGCGGTGTGTGTGTCTGTGGTGCTTTGGAACTTCAGCTCGTGAATCGGAGTGGGAAGAATTGGACAACCAGGTAGGTGGGGACAGCATTCTAGGCCTGAGAGATACTCATCTGTGAAGAGAGTCTACCCCCACCATGGGGTCAGCTCTGCCAGGCTGATTCTGTCTTCTCCATCTTCTGCCATTCCGAAGGCACAGTCTCACTGTCTCTCAGCTTCCAGAGTTCCTGTCTATGGCCCTGAACAGGGTCATGAGCTGGAAGGTAAATGCCAGGGACAAGGTTGGTCTGAACCATGGTTTATGCTCACAAGCAACTTCTTAGGTGTGACTGATGGCCACTTACATGCCTACTTATTATTTTTCTCTCTAATAATAGCTAACATTTATTGAACACCTGCCAAGCCAAGAGTTCTTATTTTCTCCATTTTTCAGATGGGAAAACTTAGGCTTAAAGAGGTATAGTTCCTTGTAGGGGCATCCAGCGAGTCAGTGGCAAAACTGGTATTCAGACTCAGGCAGTCTGACTCCAGAATCCACATGTTACCCCTCTAGCTTAGACTTCTTCCTAGCCAAACCCTAACATTCCACTCAATCAGCACATCTTTGCTGAGTACCTACTGTGTGCTGCATTCCACTAGATACTAAGTGAGCAACACAGAGAAGGTCCTATCGTCTGGACTCAGACATGTAATAACCTGGCGTCGGAGGTCTGAAGAAATTGATGTGCTCTTCAGCCAGCCACTAGAGGATCCTCTCTAGACAGGACCTCTGCAAAGATAAAGCAGATTCCAGGGTCGTTGTGGTGTGGAGAGTTTATCTTTAGGAGGTTTTGCTTATGACTGACTGAATGAATGTGAATGGCCCACTGAAGCCAGCAACTCTGAAAACAGCCTGTACACCACAGTGTTGCTGACAGGTTTGCCAGGAGAAAACGGAACATCGTCGAAGTGCCGTTTTCAAGCAGAGACTGTAACCACCAGGAGGTGATCAGTTAAAAAAACCAGTAAAAATAAAACAGTAGGAGTGGAGACAGTAATAAACATTTTGAGCAAGGGCTAGGGAAGGCTGGACTTTCTTCATAGAAAGTATTGCATTCTTTACTGCTGACAACACAGTTTCTGACCACACCAACAGAGCTTGCGGGAGGTAACTTTCAATCAAGTAGTGATTTGATTTCTGTGTAAGCGGGTGTTATTTAAAGAGCCCAAGCTAGTAGAGGACCTTGAAAATGTCTTGCTGATTGCTTGCGTAGGGGACCTTTGTAATTATATGGCAGTGAGAGCCAATGTAAACAGAAATTAGTAGTCCCAAATTAAGATGCCAAAGAACTAATCCCTGAATTTATCATGTGTACTCAATCAGTACTCGTTAGAATATAAAGGAAATGTGTTTTTCCACATGGGAGAAATTTTTAAAATTAAGTAAATTTATTGGACTGGGATTTATTAAATATGACTCCTTAATGCTTCCTGAATGGTTTGGGATTACAAATCTGTATCACATGAGGTCATAGTCACTAGTTTGAAAGATTGGACATTTGACATTCTGCCTAACTTGTCCTTGGCTTTCGTGGAAGCAGTTACACTTCTTTGAGCCTTAGTCACTTCCTTAAGACCTAGAAATGTTAGGAAACTCACTGATACTTATATAATAACTTAGCATTCACAGGCAAAATAGTCCTCTCTTATAATGCAACATACATACTTTAAAATACATTTCATAGAACGTCATCATACATAGTGATCCCAGGAATTGAACTTGAGAATTCTAATGTGGTGACAAGGTGTCTGGACTGTGAAACCAGAGGGCCTGGTGGCCATATGCAAATTACCTAACCTCCCCTGAGGTGCCTGGTTTCCTCACCTGTCAAAGGGGGAACAGTAACAGCATCTGCCCAATGCCATTTTTGTTTGTTTGCATTTTGGAGGATTCAATAGGTTAGGATAGATCAGTTCTTGGTGATTCTGGACAACAGAATGGTGTCCAATAGGTAAGGGAAATTCAGGACATTTTAGTTTTTGTAATACTGTGTAATTGTAACCTGCTGCTTCCTCCAGGCAGTAATATAATTGCCAGTTATGAACCATTTAAGTTAATCAAGTGATACAGTTTATACCATGAAGAACAGAGTTCAGTTTTGAAAGGAAAATAATTTTCAAATTATGAATGTGTTAAAACTGACCTCAAGGATAGGAGAGAGTTGTGCTCTCTATAGGAACAGTGTTCATGTTGGTCCACCTCCAGTGGCACTCTCTTGTGTTCTTGTCATCATTGTAATGTAGTGTAAAAAAACAACAACACAAAAAAAACAAAACCCAGCCCTACTGAAAATGCAGGGACCATATTTATAGTGAATTTGCAATTCTAGTGAAATCATATGATTTTTCTCATTTATGATAGTTGTAGAAAATTGATTTAATATTTGTAAATACGTTTGATTTGCCCATGACCACTAGTTTCCCTGGAGCACCTTTGTTCAGGTGCCTACTGATAATGACATAATATTTTAAAAATTTGTATCTCAAATGCAGTGTCCGGTTTTATCCAGTACAAATATGACATAAAAGAATCAAAACATAAAACAAATTTGTCTCTAAGGAACAATTAAGACAGGGATACCTGGGTGGCTCAGTCATTAAGAGACTGCCTTTGGCTCAGGTCAGGATCCCAGGGTCCTAGGATTGAGCCCCACATTGGGCTCCCGGCTCAGTGGGAAGCCTTCTTCTCCCTCTCCCACTCTCCTTGCTTGTGTTCCATCTCTTACTGTGTCTCTTTCTGTCAAATAAATAAAATCTTTAAAATATATATTTTTTGGGACACCTGGGTGGCTCAGTGGGTTAAGCCTCTGCCTTCAGCTCAGGTCATGATCTCAGGGTCTGGGATGGAGCCCCGTATCAGGCTCTCTGCTCAGCAGGGGGCCTGCTTTCCTTCCTCTCTCTCTGCCTGCCTCTCTGCCTACTTGTGATCTCTGTCTGTCAAGTAAATAAATAAAATCTTTTAAAAAATTTTTAAAAATTTTAAAAAAATATATATATATGTATAAAAAAGGAACTATTAAGACAGGTATGTATGTGTATTTTTTTAAAACTTTATGAGATCATGTATATTTCACTGCTAGTATTGATTTCCCATTAAGCTGTCGTATTTGGGTTTTGTTTTTTTTTTATTTCTTTGGGCCACCAAATCCTAACTGGCTTTCACTTATTCTTTAATATATTATTTAAATATATTTAAATATTCTTTATATTAAATATATTCAAATATTTGTTTAGCATATTACTGAGACATATTCAAATATTTAGTACATATATAGCCTGTCCTCAAGGAGCTTGCAGTCTGGTGGGCAGTGTAAGGCTTATACGTAAACAACTGTAATCTAAGGTAAGATGTGAAAAGTGCCCTAGTTGAGGTTCGGATAAATGTTGCTAGAGGACACGGGAGGAGAGGGCAACTTGCCTGCAGCCAGGGATATTTTCCTTTGGAGGGACGATGCAGCCTGATTCATTTTCTTGAATTAGAGCTCATATTTCAGATTGCATTATTCTAATTGTAATTGAAGAGGCAAATAGTGCATTGGGGGCACCCCACAACCTTGCAGTATGATATCTCAGTATGGGAGGTGAGAGAAAATTGAAGTTTTCTCAGACTTTTGTCTCCTAAGCTCAGTGTTGGTCTATCATTTGTAATTAATTACAGTATATTACTTTGGCATAACTGTTCAGATAACCTAAAGTTATGGGATTTCAAACAAAACATAAGTATCCTTTATGTTTG
>ML099609.1:12428-23841 GCA_003697995.1 Taxidea taxus jeffersonii
TTTAATAGAAAATTATGCATAAATTATATTTTTCTAGATTTTGCTTAAGTGAAAATTCTGCCTTTAAGTTTTAAAAAAGGTTCTTTTTTTGTTGTTTTTCTCTGGAATTCATGCTATGCATTCTATTATAAGTTTCAAAGTTTAGGGATAATAAGATTAATTACTTTTAATAATCTTTTCTTTCTAGGATAAAACAATGAAAAATTCCTTGTACTATAATGGAATTATTCCAGGCTTTGGAAAATGGGACCATTGCTGGACCAGCATTCCTAGGAATCTCAAGGATACTCTAGTCAGTTATTAAAGATACCAGCTCATAAGAAGCTGGGGATTTAAGTATGGCTATTAATTTTTTCTGTTATTCATTTGAAATCTCTATAATGGTCTACTCAATTACCTTATAATTCTGTTTCTTCCTGCAGACCAGTTTCCTACTAACTTATTCATATAAATTAATTTCTACTAATACATTTATATTGAACAACAGAATTTCTTTTATATTCTTCCCTCCTCTCCCGGATTTCTCTTTATTAGATCTTATATCATAAGAGGAGATAAAAATATCTTCCATAACAATTTTTAGAGAACCAAAAATGTTTAAATAGTATTTCTGACATCCAAATCCAAGTTAGCATATTTAAATTAAATACCACGCCTTGGCTCATTATATTAGGCATAAAAATGAAACAAAAGTAGGAAGCTTAATTTTGCTTTTCAAAACCTATGAAACAATAGTTTTATTACATTTTAAACTTGTTTGCAAAGTACAACCAATTTTCTATGCATTCTATAGTATGTAAGATGGCTCAATCCTTTGGGCTTCTATAACAAAATGCTATAGATTGGATGGCTTATAAATAAGAGAAATTTATTTCCCACAGTTCTTGAGGCTGGGAAGTCCAAGGTTAAAGTAGCCAGTGTGGTTATGTTCCAATGAGGATCATTTTTCTGTCCATGGCCGTCATTTTTCCCCTCTGTCCCCATGTGGTGTAAGGAGCTAGGAAACTCTCTAGGATCTCTGTAGCATGCATGTAACTATTCAGTTTTCCCAACACCATTTGTTGAAGACACTGTATTTTTCCCATTGGCTATTCTTGCCTTCTTTGTCAAAGATTAATAGTCCACAGAATCATGAGTTTATTTCTGGGTTTTCTGTTCTGTTCTATTACTACATGTGTCTATTTCGTGCTAGTACAATACTGTTTTAAAATTACTATAGGTTTGTGGTATACCTAGAGATCTGGAATTATGACAACCCCAGTTTTATTTTTTTTCAAGATGGCTTTAGCTACTCAGGATCTTTTGTGACTCTGTACAAATTTTTGGATCATTTGTTCTAATTCCATGAAAAACGCTATTGGTATTTTCATAGTGATTGCATTAAATCTATAAATTGCTTTAGGTAGTATTCATGTTTTAACAATATTTGTTCTTCCCATGAGCATGGACTATTTTTCCATTTGTTTGTGACATCTTCAATTTCTTTCATCAGTGTTCTACAGAGCACAGGTCTTTCACCTCCTTAGTTAAGTTTATTCCTGGGATATTTTATTATTTTTGGTGAAATTGTAAATAGGATTGTTTTCTTAATTTCTCTTTCTGCTACTTCATTATTAGTATGTGGAAATACAATAGATTTCTGTATACTGATTTTGTGCCCTGAAACTTTACTGAGTTATTCATCAGTTCTAGTAGTTTTTTGGTGAAGTCTTTATGATTTTCTACATATAGTATCATGTCATCTGCAAATAATGAGAATTTAACTTCTACCAATTGGATATACTTTCTTTCTTTCTCTTGTCTGATTACTTCCAGTAATCCAGTTGGGCTTCCAGTACTATATTGAATAAAATTGGTAAGAAAGGACATCTTTGTCTTGTTCCTTATCTTAGAGGAAATGCTTTTAGTTTCTTACCATTGAGTCTGATGTTAGCTGTAGGTATTTCATATAAGGCTTTTATTATGTTGAGAAATATTCTTTCTCAACCTACTTTTTGAGGGTTTTTATAATGAATGGATGTTGTACATTGTCAAATGTCAAATGTTGAACACTTTGTCAGTTGCATCTATTACAATTATCATATGTTTTTTTTCCTTTCTTTTGTTGATGTGATGAATCATGTCGATTGGTTTGTGATTATTAAACCATTCTTACATCTAAGGAATTAATCTCACTTAATTGTAGTGTATGATTTTCTTAATATACTGTTGGATTCAGCTTGGTAATATTTGGTTGAAGATTTTGCATCTGTGTTCATCAGAGGTATTGGTCTGTAGTTCTTTTTTGTAGTGCCTTTATCTTATTTTAATATCAGGGTAATGCTGGCCTCATGGGATGAATTTGGAAACTTACTGTCCTCTTCTACTTTTTGAAATAGTTTGAGAAGAATAAGCATTAACTACTTTTTAAATGTTTGGTAGACTTCACCTATGAAGCTATCTGATCCTGGCCTTTTGTTTGTTGGGAGGTTTTTGATTACTGAATCAGTTTTTGTGCTGGTAATCAGTGTGTTTGAAATTTTTTCTTCCTGCTTCAGTTTTGGTAGACTATATATTTCTAGAAATTTATTCATTTCTTCTAGGTTGCCCAATTTGTTGGCATGTAATTTTTCATAGTATCCTTTTATAATCCTTTGTATTTCTGAGATGTCAAATTTTTTCTCCTCTTTCATTTCTGATTTTATTTGAGTTCTCTCTCTTTTGTTTTTGTTTTGTTTTGTTTTGTTTGAGTCTGGCTAAAGGTTTATCAATTTTGTTGATCTTTTCAAAGACCCAACTCTTAGTTTTATTGATTTTTCTATTTTTTTTAAATTTTGTTTTATTTTGTATTCTCTTTTCTTACAATCTATTTTGTTTATTTCTGCTCTAATCTTTCTTATTTCCTTCCTTTGGTTTTGGGTTTTGTTTGTTCTTGTTTTTCTAATTCTTGTAGGTGTAAGTTTAGGTTATTTGAGATTTTTCTTGTTTTTTTTTTTTTAGATTTTATTTATTTGACAGGGAGAGAGAAAGAGACAGTGAGAGAGAACACAGCAGGGGAGGTGGGAGAGGGAGAAGCAGGCTTCCTGCTGAGGACCCCTCCATCTAAGGATGCTGGGATCATGACCCAAGCCAAAGGCAGATGCTCAATGACTGAGCCACCCAGGTGCCCCACCCCCCCATTTTTTTTTTAAGGTTTTATTTCTTGCTTCTTGAGGTAAGCTGTATTGCTATAATCTTCTCTCTCAGAACTGCTTTGCTGTATCCCAAAGATTTCAGGTCATGGTATTTTCATTTTCATTTGTTTCCATATATTATTTGATTTTCTCTTTGATTTCTTGGTTGAGTCATTCATTGTTTAGTAGCATGTTATTTAACTTCTGTATATTTGTGATCTTTCTAGATTCATTTTTCGTGGTTGATTACTAGCTCATAGCATTGTGGTCAGAAAAAGATACATGGTATAACTCTGATCTTTATGAATTTATTGAAACTTGTTTTGTGCACTACTATTTTATATCTTTTGGACAATGTTCCACACGCACTTGAAAAGAATGTGTACTCTTCTATTTTAGGATGGAATGTTCTGACTATAACTGTTAGAAGTCTCTGGTCCAATCTGTCATTCAAAGCCCCATTTCCTTGTTGATTTTCTGTTTGGTTGATCTACCCATTGATGTAACTGGGATGTTAAACTCCCCTACTATTATTGTATTATGATCAATTTATGTTTTTATGTTTGTTAGTAGCTGCTTTGTATATTTGGTGCTCCCATGTGGGGTGCACAAATATTGACCATTCTTATATCTTCCTGTGGGATTGCTCCCATTATGGTTATGTACTGTCCGTCTTTGTCTCTTGTTACAGTATTTGTTTTAAAGTCTACTTTTTCTCATATAAGTATTGCTACCTTGGCTTTCTTTTCACTTCCATTCACATGATAAATGTTTTCCAACCCTTCACTCTCATTCTGTGTGTGTCTTTAGGTCTGAAATGAGTCTCTTATAGGTAGCATATAGATGGATCTTGTCTTTTGATTGGTCGTTTAGTCCACTTACATTCAAAGTAATTCTTTTTTTTAAATTTTATTTAGTTATTTTGACAGAGAGAGATCACAAGTAGGCAGAGAGGGAGGCAGAGAGAGAAGGAGAAGCAGGCTCCCCGCTGAGCAGAGAGCCCGATGTGGGGCCCAATCCCAGAACCCTGAGACCATGACCTGAGCTGAAGGCAGAGGCTTTAACCCACTGAGCCACCCAGGTGACCCCAAAGTAATTCTTTTTTTTTAAAAATTTTTTAAAAGATTTTATTTATTTATTTGACAGAGAGAGCACAAGTAGGCAGAGAAGCAGGCAAAGAGAGAGGAGGAAGCAGGCTCCCTGCCGAGCAGAGAGCCTGATGTGGGGCTCGATCCCAGGACCCTGAGATCATGACCTGAGGCGAAGGCAGAGGTTTAACCCACTGAGCTACCCAGGCACTCCAGCCCCAAAGTAATTCTTGATAGGTATGTACTTACTGACATTTTGTTACTTGTTTTATGGTTATTTTCTAGTTCTTATTTGTTCCTTTCTTCTCTTGTTGTTTTCTGGCTTTCCTTAGTGATATATACTTGGATTCCTTTTATTTTTTGCATGTCTATTATTAGTTTTTGATTTGTGGTTACCATTATGTTTATATACAACATGTTATGAATAGAACAGTCTATTAAGTTGATGGTTGCTTAAGTTTGAACCCATCAAAAATACGAAATTTTTACTCCTCTTTCTACCACATTTTGGGTATATATTGTCATACTTCACATCCTTTACATCCTTTTATTTTGTGAGTCCCTCTCTTTCTCTCTCTCTTTATAAATATATTTTTATTTTTTTTCCTTTTGGCACTTTTAATATAACATACAACTTTCTTCTAGCCAACAAAGTTTCCGCTGAAAAATCAGCTGATAGCTTTATGAGGTTTACCTGGTAATTGGTTTCTTTTCTCTTGGTGCTTTTAAAATTCTCTCTTTATCACTACTTTTTGCCATTTTAATTATGATGTGTCTTTGTGGAGCTCCTTGGGTTGATTTTATTGGGTGTCTTCTCTGTGTCCTAGATCTGAATTTTTATTTCCTTCCCCAGATTAGGGCAGTTTTCAGCTATTATTTCTTCAGATTAGTTTTCTGCTCCCTTTACTCTCTCTTTTCCTTCTGAAATTCCTATAATGTGAATGTTGTTACACTTGATGGTGTTGCTGAGTTCACTTAATCTATTCTCATATTTTATTATTTTTTTCCTTTCTCCCATTCAGTCTGATTGCTTTCCATTACTGTCTTCCAGACCACTGATCCATTCTTTTGCTTCCTCTAGTCTACTATTTATTATATCTAGTGTATTTTTAATTTTAATTATTGAGTTCTTCATCTCTGATTAGTTCTTTTTTATGTTTTTATGTTTGTTGAAGGTCTCACTGAGGTCCTCCACTCTTTTCTCAAGTCTAGTGAGTATCTTTATGACCATTACTTAAAATTCCCTATCAGACATACTTGTCTCCACATTATTTAGCTCTTTTGCTGTGATTTTGTCCTGTTATCTTATTTGGGACATATTCTTCTGTCTCCTCATTTTGTCTAATTCTATTTATCTGTTTCGCTGTGTTAAGAAAGTCAGCTATGTCTCCTAACCTTGAAAGTAGTGGCCGCATGAAGAAGAGGTCTTATAGTGTCCTGCAGTGCAATGTCCCTTGTCCACCAGAACCTGGAACTTTAGGGATGTCTCCCGTGTGTGTTGCATGCTACTCTACTGTTGTGGCTGAGCCATGTTTGCTTTCTGTCTAAGCTTTCTTTGCCTGTTGTGGGCAAGGTTTGATCCCTGTGCTATTAATGGGCCAGTCTGGGGCTGCTTTGGGCTTGAGTTGGGTCAGATGAGGTGTTTGCTAGAGATGTGGTTGTGGGGCACTCACTCTTTGTTGTCGCCTGAGAGGCTTTCATTGATGAACTGGGCCTATAATCAGACCATCTGTCTATCCCCAGACTATTGCAATGGTGTGTGTGGTTATCTTCCCCACTTCCTGGGGTAGAAGTCACTTTACAGTGGTGCTGGCCCTGTTGGGACTGCTTGCTCAAAGCCATGCTTGTGGCACTGTGTTGAATTGATTCCTGCCAAAGGCAGGTTGGAAGAGTGGGTCTGCAGGAGAACTCAGACGCTGGGCAGGTTGTTAGTAATCTAAGTGGAGTATTCCGACTATGCTTGTGCCCACAGGTGTCTGTGTATCTAGGCTGGGGACAGGGGAGGGAAATGATGTCCACCAGCCTTTTGTTCTTGAAGAAGTCTCCAAAAGATCCCTGCCCCTCCAGCACATTTTCTGAGATTAGTAAATAAATATCCTTCCTGTATACCCCAGGTATTTTTTAAACTGCTGCTTCCATGCTGTGTCTCAGCTGGACTGTTTGTTATGCTGTCTCTTTAAAGGCAGGGTATCAATTTGCTTTTGCCCTCCAGCTCTCCCAGAGCTGAGTTGCTGACTTTTGACATTCCAGGTGTTGAACCGCACTTAGTGTCCAACACAGTTAAGCCTCTCTGGTTTTTGAGGCCAGATATTATGAGGATTTATCTTAACAGTGCAGGTCCCTATGCCTAGAATGCCCAGTGTGGGGTCAGCTCCTTTCCCTTCCCCATGCCTGTGATGTCCCTCCCTCCCATGGACAGTCTTGAGTATCAGCTTGATTCCTGATCACATCTTTATATTTCCTAACATTTTCAAGAGTCTCTTCTCTATGTTTTACTGTGGAGAGTCTGTTCTCCAGTCTTCTCATTGTTTTCTGGGTTATCCACACTGATGTGGGTGTTATCTAGTTATATCCATGAGAAGAGGTGAGTTCAGGATACTTCTAGTCTGCAATCTTCCCCAGGTATATAATCACCATTTTTATATATTTTCTTAAATGTCATGGGTCCTTCTAATTCCTTTAACATCTTCCATAGTGAAGCCTACAAGTAAACATGTGATACCTCTCATTGCTTAAGCCTTAATGGTCAAACTTATTTTCTCTGATAATATTTGATTTATGCTTCCTAGTAATAATTTATTCATACAGTATCTGAGAACTCCGAATTTAAGCAGAAATAATAATAGAGATTATGTAGTCTGTTTAAAATAGCAAGAAATATAAAAACCTCAGTTGGTTCCTCACCCCTAGATGGAGGCAGGGAATTTATAGATTCAGTGTGGATTTTAGAAGTGAGTTTCACACTGTGCCTGAGTTGTCTAATAGGACATTTTAAAACACCATTTCAATGACTCCAAATATTTTCAAATACAAAATAGTTTCAAATGGTTCCAAAATTTGCAACCTAAAAGGCATAACATAGGGAATATAGTTAATGATATTATAATAGTATTGTATGGTGATATATGGTAACTGCACTTGTGATAAGCATAGCATAATGTATAGAGAAGTTGAATCACTATATTGTACACCTGGAACTAACATAGCATTATGTGTCAATTATGCTTAAATTTAAAAAAATTAAAACACAAAACTTACAACCCAAGCAAATTGTAAAATTGACCTACTTATAGGAAGTTGCATCACCAAACTTTCATAAGCAGTGCAAACAAATTTTAGTGGCACACAACTTCAAAATATTTAGAATTATTATAATACATAAATCATTCAAGGAACATTGCATGTATTTAATACCTACCAGGCATTGAACCAAACATGGGAGATTAAAATATAATTGAAATATGGACCTTCCTCTTGGGGCTAATCTAGCCTTAGAGAAAAATATATATAAATAAAATCTGTAATTCTGTGATAAATGCAAACATAAATATATGGTAAGTATGATGGTGTCATCCAGAAAACAGTGATCAAACTATTACATTTTTCAGGGGAATTTTCTTATAGTAAGAGACAGGAGTTGAGTTCTTAAGAGAAAATAAACATTTTTTTTTTTCAAACAAAACTAAGCATAAAGACTTTCCAGAAAAAGAGGATGAATGGCATTGTAGTAGCCTGAAAGGGCAGAGCACAAGATGTATTTCAGGATTTATAATTAAGTATTCCTAAACCTTATGGCATTCATGAATGTGGAAAATGTCAGAAAATGATGTGATAAGTATTAAGTGAGATCAAGACCAGCTTCGTGTGTGTGTGTGTGTGTGTGTTTGTGTGTGTTCAATACAGTTGCAAAGGGCCTTGTGCTTTGAAAACCTTGTGCCAGGTTCAATGCTTTCATCACCATCTTGTATTTCTTAATTATTTATGAACAAGAGGTCCCACAGTTTCATTTTTCAATTGTCTTACAAGTAATATACCTGGTCCTTAGTAAAATCTACATCCTAACTAAATACTCCATACTGAGGGCATGGGTATTTTGTCTTGTGAGAGGACTATAGGTCATGGAATAGTTTTAATGTGGGGAAATGATACCTTAATATTTATATTTTAGGAAAATCACTCCACACCAGTGGAGAAATTAGAGCAAGAACATAGTAAGAGAACAATAGCTGTAATCTAAGTGAGATACGATGAGTGCTAAAACTAAGCAATGCATATAACTTGCTTGAACTAAGCAGTAGATATAACTAAACAACACCCACACTGGTGTGAATAACCCATAAAATCAAAATAAAAGATACAGATTCAGAGATATTCACGAGAAAAAAATAAAAGTACTTGGGACAGTTGTAGGGAGAGAAGAACAAGAGCAATCTACTGTTTCTACCAAATTGCTTTCACAGATTTTAACATTTAACAGCCTGTGATGGAAAAGTCTGGTTTTTGGGTCTTTACCTCTTCTAATGATGCAAGCATTAAATCTTAACTCTGTCTTCTAACTATCAACCCACATAAAGGTGTATAAAAGACACTCCACACTGTGGCACTGTGGAAGCCATATATATTTTGAATCTTGCAGGAACTCAAACTTGTTCCAGTTGCAGTTTTTAATTACTTTTGGGGAATTATAATTAGAGATAAATTAGACAGAATTAGAGATAAAGATACAGAAACAGAAGTACATGATATATAAATGACTTGTGTGTATTGTGTGTGTATACATAGATATATAGATATAGATATGATAGATGGGCTTCTGGGGATTTTTTCTTCTTACATGTTTTATTAAACTCTTCTTGTCAAATATACAAATACATACACTTTTGCTCTGTAACCCACTCTTATA
This sequence comes from Taxidea taxus jeffersonii, assembly GCA_003697995.1. NCBI lineage: Eukaryota > Metazoa > Chordata > Mammalia > Carnivora > Mustelidae > Taxidea > Taxidea taxus. The sequence continues at coordinate 21,572 of ML099609.1, forward strand.
ACTTAGTCAAATATTTCCTTCCCTTGGTTATTCTCTCTTCATTATCAATATCTTCCTCCATACTAGATAATCCACATCAATGTACAAACTTGTAATATTCCAAGTCTTCCCCACTACAACCATAACATCCCTCACTGACAATTATTAACTCTCACCTAACTTCACTGTTCACAAACTCTCTTCTTTGACACTGTCTCCAGTCCTCAAACTCCCATTAACTTTTTTGTTATGAAATATTCAAACTCATGAATACAGGTCAAAGAATAATATGAGGGACATTCATAGGCTCTCTGCCTAAAATGTGTAATAATAACACAGTCAAATAATCAAATAATAAGTCATTTTCAGTAGAATTGGAATCAGTGTTTAATGGGAAAAGGTAGTTATATTGAAGAATTATGTAATATTATATATACATATATAATTTTTAGACACATTTGTGTAAATATATGTTAAACACTGCAGTATTTTTTTCTTTTTTATTAATTAATATATAGAAGGAGAGAGAGGGGGATGCTAGGGGCAAAGGGAGAAGGAGAGAGAGAATCTTAAGCAAGATCTACACCCAGCATGGAGCCAAATTTGGGGCTCAGTCTTACAACCCTGGGATCATGACCTGAATTGAAATCAAGAGTCAGATATTTAACCAACTGAGCCAACCAGGTGCCCCTCAAATTTTTGTTTAAATTCTAGTTAAATAACATACGGTGTAATATTCATTTTGGGAGTAGAATTCAGTGGTTCATCACTTACATATTAAACACTACAATCTCAAAATGTGTAATGAATTAATCAGATTTTGATTTATCATATGAGTCCCATGATTGAGAAATTGGAATTCTGTATCTTCTTTCTGGTATAACTGTAGCCAAAAGCAACCTCCACAATGTTGGGCTACACCCCTCACCTCCACCAAGTAGAAAAAGAAGTTAAAAGAAATTTTCAATATGATCTAAAAGCATCTATATTTTCTATTTCTTTTTAATCTAAATGTTTTCTTGTGGTTAATGCATGTATTAACAATGTATTGACATGATTAACATGCTGGCATTAGTTAGGAGCTCATCTGTCTCTTTTTAAAGATTTCAAATATATTCAACAAATACATATGCCACATGAATAGCAACATTATATTTACACTTAATATTAACTTATTTACTAAGTATATTACATGACTGCAACTAGCACAATATGCATAAAGGCTTTCAAGGTTTTTCAGTAATCAAATGAATGTAAAGGGAACCTTCTAGTCACATGTATTTTGGTTTGCATATTAAACATTATGTTTTTATGTAGGAAGTAGAAGGTATTGATTAACTTGGTGAATTTATTAGACAGTGGTCAGTTATGGCAGTCTTTACTGTAATAATAATAGTTAACATAAAAAAGAACTTGTTATGAGCCTTCAAATAGATTAATTCACCCAATTTTCTCAACCATATTAAGTAGTTTCCATCATTATTCTCTTCTTCACAGATAAGGAAATGGGTACACAGAGAAATTAGTGTTTCAGTAAATGTTAATAAATGTTCTTTTGTGTTTATCAATTTGTTTTTGATTAAAAGTAATAAGGAAAAGTCCAAGCCATAATAAACCAACCAATAGATATTTACTTTGTTAAGTCTTCAGTATGTTCCTAAATGAAAATAAGGAACAATTTCTGGCTCACGCAATCTCATTCATTATTGTAAAAAGAAATTTTCTTAGTGGTTGTTGGAAGAGGTTCATGATCCTCCACCACTGTCCTCAAAGTTTGGACTTGTGTTTGAACTGAAAATACCATAACAATGGAGGCTTTTAGTAGCATGCTACTGCTCTTCTGTTTTAATTTTTTTTTTATGGTGTGTTTCTTTATAACTTCCCTTTATAAGTAATGCAGCCTTGGGTACAGTTCTTTTAAGTCTTTCATGCTTATAAAACCATGAAAATATATCAGATCATGTACAAATTGCTATCTAAAGGTGCTTTTCAAGCTCTTGTCTTATAAATGAAATAAGATACAGGAGTTGATGTCTGTTCACATAAATGGAGAATACTGACAGTATGAAGTGATTTGAATTACCATGAAATCATAGAATTATAAGATAATAGATCTATAAGAGCCTTGAAAAATCTTCTGTTCAAGCTGCCTGCCTTTAGGCAGGTAAGCGTCTGAAATACTTTGTGAAAATGTTTCTAGCCTCTTTCTGAATATATCCAAGCAGAAAAACTCCAAAACCCACCACAGTACCTCATTTGAATGATTACTGGTTAAAAAAGGAGGGGGAAAA
>RCUC01120428.1:0-46677 GCA_003697995.1 Taxidea taxus jeffersonii
AAGTTTTGAGGTTTTGTTTTTCACATTTAGAAGTTTGTTTTTTTTTTTAAGATTTTATTTATTTATTTATTTGAAAGAGAGAGATTACAACCATGGGGAGGGGCAGAGGATGAAGTAGAAACAGGCTCCCCAGTAAGCAGGATACCCCACAGGAGGCTAGATCCCAGGACCCTGGAATCTGGACCTGAGCTAAAGGCAGATGCTTAACTGACTGAACCACCCAGGTGCCCCCACATTTAGAACTTTAATCCATCTAGGATTATTTTCTTTAAGTGTGTTGTATTGACTTTTAATTTCTCCTCCATCACGTCTCAATGTTCTTACTATGCACGGGTCTCTTTCCCTTTCTGTGGTTTTAACATAGGATATTTGTGCAATCCTGCCCTGACACTACACTATCCCAAGCAGCCTTTACAACTTTACAACATTGGTATGATCTTGCTATCTGGTTAGGCAAAGCTTTGTTCTTATTGTTGTTTTTCAACACTATTTTGTTTTTTCTTTACTCTTTGATTTTCTGTATTGTTTTTGTCACCAATTGTCACATTCTACAAGAAATTCTGCTGCAATTTGGATTGGCATTGTATGAGATTTACAGATTAATTTGGGGGAAACTGACTTTTATATGATAAGTAGTATTGTGATTTATTTCAACAATTATTTAGGTCTTTTAGGTATGTCACTATGTCAATATTGTTTTCTAACTTCCTCATATATCTTCGTTAGTCTTGTTCCTGTGCATTTTGTAGTTTAATTTGCTTTTATGTTGATATACTTTCCTGTCATATCTCCTATTATTACTGATAAGCAAAAACGTTTTATTTTTATATTCAACAATCTGGTTAAGTCCTTTTATAACAACCTATAATTCTTAGGAAAAGTTAAAATCTCTTATCTCTTTTTAGTTTTCTAGTTCTGATTTTTTTCTACTTTTTCTTATCTTTTTTATCAAAGAGCAACTCAATATGGCAACAGTGATTCAGAGTCTTTTTCCTAATGTTAATGAAAATGACTGTAAAGATTCACTGTCATTTATATTCTTTTACTACCTATTGTTTCATAGACATACTTTATAAGGTTAAGGATATTTCCACCAATTTCTGTTTTATTAATTCATCGCTAATGAAAGTGGCTTTCTCAAATCCTTGTATTGCTTTCATTGAAGTGATCATTTTTTCTCCTTTAATCCATTAATATGATAAATTCCTCTTTAAACCATCCTCACATTCCTGGGATGAATTCTTCAGTGTAATAAATGATAAGTTAGATCTGACAATTTTTATTCAGTATTTGTATGTATGTGTTCATAAGTAGTTTATATTAGTATTATTTTTCTTTTTCTATAGTTCACTGTATTAAAGCTATGCTATTTAACTTTATTAGGTCAATTGAATGGCTTTTCCTCTTTTCTCTGTCATACTTTTAGAGTATTATATGTTAAAAGTTTGGTAAAATTTGCCCATAAAACAATCTGGTTTGATGTTCATTTTGTTCATACTTTTCCACTAAAGAATTGGGGTTTAATTTCCTTCTCTGTTGCTTTTTATTTTCTACTTTCCTAATTTTTTCTATAGTGTTTTGTTTCTGTTAATTTTGAAGTCATCATATTGATGGGTTTTGGTTTTTTATCCATTCTGATACCCTGTGTCTTTTGATTGAGACATTTAGCCCATTTACATTTAGGGTAACTATTGAGAGATATGAATTTAGTGCCATTGTATTGCCTGTAAAGTGCCTGTTACTGTATATTGTCTCTGTTCTTTTCTGGTCTACTATTTTTAGGCTCTCTCTTTGCTTAGAGGACCCCTTTTCATATTTCCTGTAGAGCTGGTTTGGTGTTTATAAATTCTTTTAGTTTTTGTATGTCCTGGAAGCTTTTTATCTCTCCTTCTATTTTAAATGAGAGCCTAGCTGGGTATAGTATTCTTGGCTGCATGTTTTTCTCATTTAGTGCTCTGAATATATCATGCCAGTTCTTTCTGGCCTTCCAGGTCTCTGTGGATAAGTCTACTGCCAATCTAATATTTCTACCATTGTATGTTAGACTTGTCCTGAACTGCTTTCAGGATTTTCTCTTTTTCACTAACTTGTAAATTTTACTATTAGATGATGGAGTGTAGACCTATTTTTACTGATTTTGAGGAGGATTCTCTGTGCATCCTGGATTTTGATGCTTGTTCCCTTTATCATATTAGGGAAATTCTTTACTATAATGTGCTCCAATATACCTTCTGCCCTTCTCTTTCTTTCTTCTTCTTCTGGAATCCTAATTATCCTAATATTGTTTTGTCTTATGGTATCACTTATCTCTCTAATTCTCCCCTTGTGGTCCAGTAGTTGTTTGTCTCTCTTTTGCTCGGATTCTTTATTCTCTGTCATTTGGTCTTTTTTATCACTAATTCTGTCTTCTGCCTCATTTGTCCTAGCAGTAGAGCCTGCATTTTTTATTGCACTCATTAATAGATTCTTTAAATTTCAGCTTGGTTAGATTTTAGTTCTTTTATTTCTCCAGAAAGGGTTTCTCTAATATCTTCCATGTCTTTTTCAAGCCCAGCTAGCACCTTGAGAATCATCATTCTAAACTCTAGATCTGATATATTACCAATGTCCATACTGATTAGGTCCCTAGCCTTCAGTACTGCTTCTTGTTCTTTTTTTGTGGTGAGTTTTTCTGCTTTGTCATTTTATCCAGATAAGAACATATGAAGGAGAGAATAAAATACTAAAAGGGTGGCAAAGACCCCAGAAAAATGTGTGTTAACCGAACCAGAAGAGACCCCAAATTGTGAGGAGAAGAAAGGGGATAAAAAAAGTTCAAAAATTAAAAAAAAAAAGAAAGAAAGAAAACACAGACATTAGACTGGTGAATAGAACAGAGCCACCCACTTAATTTTGGGAGTATTTTGGTCTCTTAGAAGAAACTACCTCCCAAAATTTTAAGGAAAGAAACACACACACACACACACACACACACACACACACACACACACAAATAAGGGTACCACTATGAAGGGATGGAATATGTAAAGATGAAAAATTTTTAAAAATTCTTAAAAAGGAGTTGGTAAGTTGGTTGGGAAAAGAAAGAAAAAGAAGGGGGAGAATTTGCTCAGGCTGGAGACTAGAACAAAGCCCTGTGCTAGATTTAGGGTATATTTTGATCTATTAGAAGAAGTTGTATCCCAAAATTTTTAGAAGAAAAAACCCTATGTGTATACAAAAAATAAAATTAGATACAATGTAGGATAAAATATGATTATAACAATGAAGGTTCAAAAAGAGTTTTTTAAATGAAAGGTATTGTTAAGATAAACTAGTAAAAAATGTTAAAAGAGGAAAGAATAAAGGTTTAAAAAATTAGAATAAGGAAAAAATAAAAATAAAATTTAAAAAATTAACTAATTTTGCAAGACTAAAGAATCATGGGGAGAAAGTCATGAATTCCATGCTTTGCTTTGTCTTCTGGAATTCTGCTGTTCTCCTTGATAAGTGAGCTTAGTCTTGGCTGGATTTCTTGCTGATCTTCTGGGGGAGGGGCCTGTTGTAGTGATTCTCAAGTGTCTTTGCCCAAGGCTGAATTGCACCACTCTTGCCAGTGGCCAGGCTAATTAATCTACTCCAGTTCGCTCTCTGGAGCTTTTGTTCCCTAATCGCTTTCCATAAGGCTCTGGAGGATGGTAATGAAAATGGCGGCCTCCCAATGTCTGGCCCAGAGGAGCAGAGAGCTCAGGGCCCCACTCCTCAGTATGCCCTCAGAGAAAAGTGTTTAATCACTCCTGTCTCTCTGGCTTCCGGCTTTGTGCTGAGTTCACATGGCCTGTGACCAAGAGTCTCTGTCTCTGGCACACAGCCCCACCTGGAGTCTCCAAACCCAGCAGATCTCTGCCACTCTTCCAGGGAGTTCTCCCCACTTGTGGGGTCTCTGCTCAAATATCAGTGATCTGACAGTGCCATGGATCACAGTTTAATTAAGTTAATCCCAAGCTAAGAGCTCACTCCTTGGCCCCATCTCTATAGAGATGTCACCTGGCCTGCTTATCCGCTCCAATACCTGCGAGCTCTGTGATACTCAGACACCCCTGATCCTTCAGTGATGCCACGGGACCTGAGACCATGCTGTCCCTGCAAGGGCTCCATTCCCACTTAGCCTCTGGAGTAATGTCCCTCAGTGGAGCAGACTTTTTTAAAAAGTTCAGATTTTGTCTGCTGTTGCTCCACTGCTTGCTGGGAGCCAGTGCCTCCCCCCATGGTCTATCTTCCTGTTGCTTCGGATTCACTTCTCTGCAGGTCCTACCTTTCAGAAAGTGGTCAATTTTCTGTTTCTAGAATTTCTGTTCTTCTTCTCTTCAATCCCCTTTTGGACTTGTAGGTGTTCGGAATGGTTTGATAAACTATCTAGCTGATCTCCTGTTACCTGATGTCATTTCAGTCTGCTACTCCTCCACCATCTTGACTTCTCTCTCCTGTTTCTGTTAATTTTTGAAACTGAAGGTCTGAAAATGTTGCCCATTTGGCTGCATCATAAGGCCTACAAGTGAGAGAGATTTTTAGTTACTCAGAATCTCTTGCATCTGTTCCTCACACCTCAGTTCCCCATTGGGCTATGTAATAAGATATCACTTGTGTATCACCATGTATGCAAAGGTTCTGTGCCACAGGAGGGGAGCTCTGGAATTGTGACACGCAAAGCTTTTATACAGTCACTTATAAGGGACAACAGGCACAGTTGCCCCTTCTTCTGGAGACAGATTAGATAAATAGATAAATAATTAGATTGATACTTCATATTTTACACAGGGAGATAAATAAATCTTATTTGGAGAGAGGAAGGTACTGTCCCTCTGTCCCTAGGTTTTTACAGCCTAGGTTCTAGTTTTATTATACCTGAATTGGGAGCAGATAGTGGCTCTGAGGAAGAGGAGACATTATTTTTATAGTGTGTCAACTTCTTTTGCTTGGAAGCCTATACAGTGCAGAAGTATGAACATATTCATGAAGCATTGTTTCCTGACAGTTCTACTGCTTGATTCCACAGGGAATGACTTCTGGCAAATTTTTCAGTCTATATACCATCCCACCAGCTATTCTGAATAATCTGATAAAGGCTGGACCTATATTTGCCTGAAACATATCATGCAATTTTTAACTAAGGCTATTAGTAGAACTGAGAATACCAGGATGAGAACAAGCTAAAGTATTAATCTATATTAATTATAGATATAATATAAAGGCCCATCTCTTTCTTTTACCACTCCCTACCCCCACCTCAGTGTCCTGGATCTAGCCAGCCAAATAAATTCTATTATGTTCTCTACTAGAAAGTAAGGTGGCTTTCTACTTAAGTTTCTAAATGGAAATTGCCACCTGGCCTGAGGCATAATCCAGGTTCAGCAGAATGTGTTCATACTCTACACAGATTTTGCTTGGCCCACAGTAGATGAAATTTCAATCAATTCTGTCATAACAATCTGGCCAATGGATTGAGCCTGATTTGATTTGCAGGGTCTGATGGTGTCATTGATTACTTCAGCTGGAGTCAAGGACAAATCTCAAACCACTTTTCCTAATTGGATGACTCTACTTATAAGTAAAATGCTCATATAATATGTGATTGAGGGCTTTTTAATTTACTGGAGGTGCTTCCTTAAACACTTGAAAATTTCTTATAACAGTAACCACCCCTAGCTCAAATCAGTGTTTCTCCAAGAGAGAAGTTAATACCTGCTTTTCAAACAGGAAGGCAGAATGTGTGACCAGTGGAAATAAAGTGTTTATAGTTACAGTTGTCACTATGTCTGACACCCCTGGTTAAAATACAACAGATAGAATGCACAGTTGTCAGGGGCTTTGAGTGGGTTTCCACCATTATCCTTGGGGTACTTAGTTAAGGCTGAATACTTGAGCCTTGTTTTTAGAGGGACTGCTTAGGTTCAGTTCACCCACTACATCTATCCACATGTATTTTTCACAGCTCATATAAGAACTGAGGCCATTCTGTGCTGCCTTGTGGCCAAACCTGTCTATGGGGTAGTGACAGACTAATGTGCAGTTAAATTCAAAGTGCTCATAACAGTTTGGGAAAGCACAACTATGGCACTTTCTAATGAAAAAGGCTACAGAAGCAGTTCGGAAATATAGAGTATTAATGCATTATCTCTTGTACCTTCTGCATCTAAGGTATTCCCTCCTCAGGCGCTGGATGGCTGCTCTCTCTCCACTGCCACAAAACCTATGTGTCATTTTCCAGTAACTACATGTATTGATTATATTTTCTTATTTTCTATATTCCTCATGCTGCTCTGGCATTTGGGACCTTGTTGACTCTGGAGGGAATGCCCCTCCCAGGATTAGCCAATTCCTGCAGATAGCAAATGACTATCCTATAAAAGTATCTTCGGTATGGAAACAAACAAATCCAGAGTCCACACCCCCAACCATTTCTTTTGTCAAGATTATTTAGGGTGATTGCCCTAAATCACCACAGGGCCAGATACCACACAGCTAGAGACCATCCCAATAGTCCATAGTTTACTACAGTATAAAACTTTCAGTCTTGGCCTCTTCAACAAATGGTATTGGGAAAACTGGATAACCACGTGTAGAAAAACAAAATTGGACCCCTATCTTACACCACTCACAGAAATTAACTTGACATAGATTAAATACTTAAACATAAGACCCCATACTATAAAAATCCTGGAGAAAACAGAGAATAGTTCTTTGGCATTAGTCTTAGTAATGATTTTTTTTAATATGATACTGAAAGCACAAGCAACAAAAACAAAAATAAGCAAATAAGACTTCATCAAACTAAAATGCTTCTGTAGAAGGAAATAAATGAAAAAAATGAAAAATCCACTGCAGAATGAAAGGAAATATTTGCAAACCATACATCTGATAAGGAGTTAATATACAAAATATATAAGGAGCTCATAAAAACTCAATAACAATAGAAACAAGCAACCTGGCTTTAAAAATGGGCATAGGAACTGAAAACATGTTTCCAAAGAAGACATCTAAATAACCGACATATCATACATGAAAAAATACTCAGCATCACTAATTATCAGGGAAATTCAAATCATAAGCACAATGAGATATCACCTCACACTTGTTATTATGGCTATCATAATAACAAAGGTGAAGAAAAGAAACCCTTGTGCAGTATTGGTGGAAATGTATATTGGTTCAGATACTATGAAAAACAGCATTGAGGTTCCTCAGAAAATTAAAAATAGAACTACTATATGATCCAGCATTTCCACCTCTGGGTACATATCCAAAACAAATGAAAACAGGAATTCAAAGAGATATATTCATTGCCCTATATTCATTGCTTCATTATTAAAAATAGCCAAGATACAAAAATAACCTACGTCCATCAATAGATGAATGAATAAAGAAGTTGTGGATTATTATTCAGCTATAAGAAAGAAGGAAATCCTGCCACTTGTGACAACCTTTTGTCCTTGACAAAATGGACCTTGAGGACATTTTGCTAAGTGAGGTAAGTCAGACAGACAAGGACAAATACCATATGAAATCACTGACAGGTGGAATCTAAAAAAGCTGACTCATAAAACCGAAGAGTAAAATGGTGTTTACCAGAGACTGGGTAATAATTATCTTGAAGAAGTTCAACAATTTATAAGAGGACATAAATAAACAATGAAACAAAATCAGGAAAATGAGTCAGAGGAGCAAAAAGGAAAAAGACAATAAAGAAATGTGGAAAAACTAAGGGACTTATAAGACAACCAACAAGTGGACCAATATATGTATTACAAGAGTTCCCGAAGGGGGACAGAGAAAGGAAGAGACAAAGTGCTTACTGGGAGAAATATGACCCTAATTTTTCTGAAGAGGATGAATCTAAAGAAGATAATGGACAGCCAAATTTCAGGAACCAAAGCAACTCCAGTGAGGAAAATCTCAAGAGATCCACACTAAGACACATTATAATTAAACCATAAAAAGCCAAAAATAAGGACAGAATCTTCAAAACAGTAAGGAAAATTGACTCACCTATACAGGGGAGCTCCCTTAAGATTACCAGTGGATTTCTCAGAAGAAACTATATAGATTAGAAGAATAATATATTCAAAATACTAAAAGAAAAAAACTGCCAACTAAGATTACTGTATCTACAAAACTGTTCTTCAAAAAGAAGGAGAAATACTTTTCCAGATAAGCAAAAACTGAGGGATTTCATGAACATTCGGACCTACCTCATGAAAAATGCAAAAGAGAACCCCGGAAGTTGAAATAAAAGTATACTAGACAGCAACATGAAAGCATATGAAAATTAAAATCTTGTTGGTAAAGGTAAACGTATAGGCAAACACAGAATGCTGTAGTAATATAATAGTGGTGTGCAAAAATCTTTAAATTCTGGAATAGAACTTAAAAGATAAAGCATAAAAATAACAACTGCAACTGTATAATAATGGACATGCAATATATAAAGATGTAATTTGTGACATCAACACAAAGTGGGTATAAGGAATGTAAATGAATGAAAATTTTCCATATAATGGAAGTTAAGTGGTTATCAGCTTAAAATAGACTGTTATAACAATAGTATGGTTTATTTAAGCCTCATGGTGATGAAAAAGAAATGTCTATAAAATATACAAAGAAAATGAGAAATAAAGCAAAGCATGCCAATACAAAATAAACACAAAAGGAGGCAACAAGGGAGGAAAAGAGGGACAAAAGAGCTATAAGAGGGACAGAAAGCAGTTAGCCTGACAATAGCCAGTCCTTCCCTATCAGAAATTATTTTGAATGTAAATGAATTAAACCCTTAATGGAAAGACATGGGGTATCTGAAAGGATTAAAAAGACAAGATGCAATTATAGTTTGTCTACAGAAGACTCATCTTAGATGTAAAATCACATATAGTTTCAAATGAATAGACAAAAAAAAAATTCCATGCAAATGGTAGGCAAAATAAAGTGGGTGGGCATTTTTATTTCAGAAAAAAAAATAGATTTTAGGGAACAATTGTCATAAGAGATGAAGGACATTATATAAGGCTCATTCACTAAGAGGATAAAACAATTATAAACATGTGCACACCTATCAGAGGATCAAAATGCACCAAACAAACAGAATTCAAGAGAGAAAAAAAAAAGAGTCTTACTAGACTAAGATAAAAAAGAGAGAGATAACTCAAGATAGATTTCAATACCTCATTTTCAGTAATGGACGGAATAACCAGATATGTCAATAAGGAAACAGAAGACTTAAACAACACTATAGACCAGTTAAATTTAACAGATGTATACAGTACACATCATCTAACAGCAGTAGGATATATTTTATTTTGAAGTACAAATAGAAAATTCTCCATGACAGATGACATGCTAGGGCACAAAACAGGTCTTGACAAATTAAAGAATATTGAAAGTATATCAAATATCTTTTCCAACCATAAGGGAATGAAATGAGAAATTAATAGAGTATGAAAATTGGAAAATTTACAAATATTTGGAAATTAAAGATTCTTGAACAACCAAAAAGAAAATATCTTGAGACAAATGAAAATGGAAACATAACATACCAAAACGTTGGGGATACAGCAAAAACAGTACTAAGGAGAAAGTTCATGGCAGTAAATATTGATTTTTAAAAAGAAGAAAGATCTTAAATAAGCAGCTTCACCCTATGCTTCAAAGACTAGAAAAAGAAAGACAAAACAAATTCAAAGTTGGTAGAAGAAAAGAAATAATAAAAATTAGAGCAAAAAATAAATGAAAGAGAATCAGAAAACAACAGAAAGTGTTGACAAATCTAAGAATTCGTTTTTTGAAAAGATCAGCAAAACTTATAAACACTAGACTAAGGGAAAAAATATAAATAGCAAAAATAAATGAAAGGTGACATTACAATTTATACCATAGAAATAAAAAAGAATTCCGGGGCGCCTGGGTGGCTCCGTGGGCTAAAGCCTCTACCTTCGGCTCAAGTCATGGTCCCAGGGTCCTGGGATTGAGCCCCGCATCAGGCTCTCTGCTCAGCGGGGAGCCTGCTTCCCCCTCTCTCTCTGCCTGCCTCTCTGCCTACTTGTGATCTGTCTGTCAAATAAATCAATAAAAATCTTTAAAAAAAAAAGAATTCCACATATAGTATCATATCATCTGCAAAGAGTGATAGTTTGACTTCTTTGCTGATTTGGATGTCTTTAATTTCTTTTGTTGCTGATTGCTGAGGCTAGGACTTCTAGTACTATGTTGAATAGCAGTGGTGATAACAGACATCCCTGCCATGTTCCTGACCTTAGCAGAAAAGCTCTCAGTTTTTCTCCACTGAGAATGATATTTGAGGTGGGTTTTTCATAGATGGCTTTCATAATATTGAGGTATGTGCCCTCTATCCCTACACCCAAAGGGCTCCACTCCAAAACTGCTAGAGCTTGTACAGGAATTCAGTAAAGTGTCAGGATATAAAATCAATGCACAGAAATAAGTTATATTTCTTTACACCAACAACAAGACAGAACAAAGAGAAATTAAGGAGTTAGTCCCATTTATAATTGCACCCAAAACCATAAGATACCTAGGAATAAACCTAACCAAAGAGGCAAAAAAAATCTATACTCAGAAAACTATAAAATACTCATGAAAGAAATTGAGGAAGACACAAAGAAATGGAAAAATATTCCATGCTCATGGATTGGAAGAATAAATACTGTGAAAATATCTATGCTACCCAAAGCTATCTACACATTTAATGCAACGCCTATCAAAATCCCTTCCAATTTTTTCAAAGAAATGGAACAAATAATCGTAAAATTTATATGGAACCAGAAAAGACCTCGAATAGCCAAAGGAATATTGAAAAAGAAAGTCAAAGTTGGTGGCATCACAATTCCAGACTTCAAGCTCTATTACAAAACTGTCATCATCAAGACAGTATGGTACTGGCACAAAAACAGACACATAGATCAATGGAACAGAATAGAGAGCCCAGAAATAGACCCTCAACTCTATGGTCAACTAATCTTCAACAAAGCAGGAAAGAATGTCCATTGGAAAAAAGGCTGTCTCTTCAACAAATGGTCTTGGGAAAATTGGACCGCCACATTCAGGAGAATCAAACTGGACCATTTCCTTATACCACACACAAACACAGACTCAAAATGAATGAACAGCCTCAATGTGAGACAGGAATCCATCAAATCCTTGAGGGGAACACAGGCAAAAACCTCTTCGACCTCAGCTGCAGCAACTTCTTCCTAGGAACAACGCCAAAGGCAAGGGAAGCAGGGACAAAAATGAACTATTGGGACTTCATCAAGATCAAAAGCTTTTGCACAGCAAAGGAAACAGTCAACAAAACCAAAAGACAACTGACAGAATGGGAGAAGATATTTGCAAACGACATCAGATAAAGGGCTAGTATCCAAAATCTATAAAGAGTTTAGCAAACTCAGGATCCAAAGAACAAATAATCCAATCAAGAAATGGGCAGAGGACATGAAAAGACATTTCTGCAAAGAAGACATCCAGATGGCCAACAGACACATGAAAAAGTGCTCCACATACTTGGCATCAGAGAAATACAAATCAAAACCACAATAAGATACCATCTCACACCAGTCAGAATGGCTAAAATTAACAAGTCAGGAAATGACAGGTGCTGGTGAGGATGTGGAGAAAGGGAAACCCTCCTACACTGTTGGTGGGAATGCAAGCTGGTGCAACCACTCTGGAAAACAGCATGGAGGTTCCTCAAAAGGTTAAAAATAGAGCTACCTTATGACCCAGTAATTGCACTACTGGGTATTTACCCTAAAGATACAAACTTAGTGATCTGAAGGGGCACATGCACCTGAATGTTTATAGCAGCAATGTCCACAATAGCCAAGTTGTGAAAAGAACCTAGATGTCCATCCACAGATGAATGGATAAAGAAGAAGTGTGTATGTGTGTGTGTGTGTGTATGTATATATATATACATACACACATATATAATGGAATACCATGCAGCCATCAAAAGAAATGAAATCTTGCCATTTGCGACAACATGGATGGAACTAGAAGGTATTATGCTTAGCGAAATAAGCCAATTGGAGAAAGAAAACTATCATATGATTTCCCTGATATGAGGAAGTGAAGATGCAACGGGGGAGGGGTTTAAGGGGATAGGAAAAGAATAAATGAAACAAGATGGAATCGGGAGGGAGACAAACCAAAAGAGACTCTTAATGTCATAAAACAAACTGAGGGGTGTGGGGAGGAGGGGTGTCAGGAGAGGGTGGTGGGGTTACATTATATGTTTATTAAAATTTTTTTAAAAATTTAAAAATAAAAAAAAGAAATAAAAAAGAATTATGAGTACTATGAATAATTTCATGGCAACAAATTAAAACACTGGAAGAAATTCATAAATTTCTAGAAACATACAATCAACCAAGGATGAATCATGATGAGTAGAATATTTGAACAGCCCTATAGCAAGTAAAAAGATTGAATTAATAATAATAATATCAACAGCAGAAAAGACCAGAGCTAGATGATGTCACTGGATAATTCTACCAAATATTTAAAGAATCAATGCCAATTTTTTTCAAAGTCTTCAAAAATATTAGAGGAGAAGGGATCATTTTACTAGAGGAGATCATTTTATGAGGCCAGCATTACTCTGATACTAAAGCCAGACAAAAATACTGCAAGGAATACTGTAGACTAATACCCCTGATGGATAATGATGCAGAAATTCTGAGCAAAATACCAGCAAAGTGAATTCAACAGCATATCTAAAGATAGGATGCCATAAGCAAGTGGAATTTTTCTCTTGGATACAAGGATAGTACAATGTACAAAAACCTATAAATGTAATACACCACATTAAGAGAATGAATAACATGATCATGCCAATTGTTGCAGAAAAAGCATTTGACAAAATCCAACATCTTTCATGGTAAAATAATGGAACAAACTATATACAAAATGGATCTATAGAAGAAAGTTTGTATAAAAAAAGCCACAGATAATATCATACTCAACATGAAAAATGAAAGCTTGTCCTTAAGAGTCAAACAAGAAAAAAATGCCCACTCTTAACCACTTCTATTCAACATCCTACTGGAGACCTACTCAAAGCAATTAGGCAAAAATAATAAAATAAAATAAAATGTAAATAAAAATGATAAAATTAAAATAAAATGTATCTAAATCCAAAAAGAAGTAAAATTATTTCTGTTCATAGATGACATGATCTTTTTTTTAGGATTTTATTTATTTATTTGAGAAAGTGTATGCATACACATGTGCCCTCGAGAGAGCACAAGCAGGGGCAGCAACAGAGGTAGAAGTAGAGGTAGAAGCAGGCTCCTGACTGAGCAGGAAACCCAACATGGGGCTCCATCCAAGGACCCTGGAATCATGACCCCAGCTGAAGGCAGACACTTAACCACCTGAGCCACCCAGACACCCCATAGATGACATTATCTTATATGTAGAAAACCCTGAAGGTGGGGTGCCTGGATGGCTTAGTTGTTAAGCATCTGCTTTTGGCTGGGGCCTTGATCCTGGGGTCCTGGGATCCCGCCCAACATCTGGCTCCCTGTTCAGACAGGAGCCTGCTTCTACCTCTACCTCTGCCCCTCCCCCAATCTCATGCACAGTCTCTCTATATCAAATAACTAAATAAAATCTTAAAAAAAAAGAAAGAAAACCCTAAAATTTCCACAAAAGACTGCTAGAACTAATGAATGCAGCTAAGTATTCATTTATATGGAAATGAACATAAAAATATAAAAATTTGTATAAAATCAACATACAAAAACTTATTGCAGTTTTGTACACAATGAACAAACCAAAAAGGAAATTAAGAAAATAATTTCATTTATGATAGTATCAAAAAGAATAAAACAATAAGAACAAGTTTAATCAAAAAAGTCAAATACTTATACAGAGAAATCTACAAAACATTGCTGAAAAAAATTAAGTTACAAATAAATGGAAAGGCATTCCATGTTCATAGATTGGAAGATTTAATATTATTAAAATATCCATGCTACCTAAAGAAATCTACAGACTCAGTGCAATCCTTATCAAAATCCTGATGACATTTTACAGAAATAGAAAAAGAAATCTTAAAATTTGTATGAAATTCCAAAAGACCCTGAATAGCCAAAACAATCTTGAATAAGAAAAGAAAAGCTAAAGGCCTCACATTTCTTGATTTTCCAACCTATTACAGAGCTACAGTAATCAAAATTGTATGGTACTATTGAAACATGTACATAGAATAGAATCCAGAAATAAAACCTCATGTATGCATCGAATGATCTTTGGCAAGGTTGCCAAGATGACAAAATGGAGAAATGATGATCTCTTCAATGGTAGGGTTGAGGAAACTGGATATCACATGCAAAAGAATGGAGATGGACCCTTATACTATAAACAAAATAACTCAAAATGGATTAGAAATCTAAACACAAGACCTGGAACTGTAAACCTAAAAAAAGAACATAGAGAAAAAGCCTATAATATTGAAATGGGCAACAATTTCTTGGATATGACACCAAAAGCACAGACTGCAAAAGCTAAAATAGACAATGGGACAATATCAAGCCCTCAAAACATCTGTGAATCAAGGAAACAACAAAGTAAAAAAGGAAATTTATGGAATGGGATGGGACAAAACATTGTAAACCATATATCAGCTAAAGGGTTAATATCCAGAATACATAAAGAACTTTTATAACTCAATAACAAAAATCCCACAACTCATCCAATTAAAAAAATGGCCATAAGACTTGAATATATACTTCTCTAAAGGTGATATACAAATGGTCAATAAGCATATGAAAAAGTGCACAAGATCATGAATAATTAAAGAAATGCAAATTAATGAGTTACCAGTTAGGATGGACACTATCAAAAACCAGAAAATATGATAGTTGTCTTTCTCCATTTGACTTATTTCACTAAGCATAATACCCTCTAGTTCCATCCATGTCGTCACAAATGGCAAGATTTCATTTTTGATGGCTGCATAGTATTCCATTATATATATCTCACATCTTCTTTATCCATTCATCTGTTGATGGACATCTAGGTTCTTTCCATAACTTGGCTATTGTAGATATTGCTGCTATAAACATTTGGGTGCACGTGCCCCTTCGGATCACCACATTTGTATCTTTAGTGTAAATACCCAGTAGTGCAATTGCTGGGTCATAAGGTAGCTCTATTTTCAATTTTTTGAGGAACCTCTATGCTGTTTTCCAGAGTGGTTGCACCAGCTTGTATTCCCACCAACAGTGTAGGAGGGTTCCCCTTTCTCCCTGATATGAGGAAGTGGAGATGCAACGGGGGTGGGGGTTAAGGGGGTAGGAAAAGAATAAATAAAACAAGATGAGATTGGGAGGGAGAAAAACCAAAAGAGACTCTTAATGTCATAAAACAAACTGAAGAGGGTGGGGGGAGGGGTGTTGGGAGAGTGTTGTGGGGTTACATTATGTGTTTATATAAAAATAAAAAAAATTAAAAATAAAATAAGGTACTGCAAAAAAAAACCCAGAAAATAACAAGGATTGACAAAAAATGTAGAGAAATTGGAGTTCTTGGAACATTATTAGTGGTACTGTAAAATGGTGCAGATGCTATGGAAAATAGTACAGCAGGTCTTCAAAAAACTAAAAATAGAACTACCATTTGATCCAGCAATCTCACATCTGGGTACATATCCAAAGGAAAAAGGCTCTCAAAGAGATATTTTCACACCCCCATATTAATAGCAGCATTATCCACAATAGCTAAAATGTGGAAGAACCTGGAGGAGTGTGCTCCTTTCTGGGGATAGCTGCTTTATTGGATGATCCCAACTGCCTTACTAAGATGTGTGTACAGGGCGGTGAGGTAAGCTGTCGAACCATCAGCTCATTATTGAATGGCTTCTGTCACAAAGGCACATTGTTATCAAACCACATCTGATCACAAAGTCCAGTACTTCACATAGATGTGAAATGAAAGCAAATTCAGACTTGGATAAGGGAGATGATTCAGTAAGGGAGGGAAGGGGACTACTGCAAAATGGAAAACACTCTAACAGTAGGATATGCAAGCATCCTAAAGAACAGACAGGAGGGTTTTTCTTTTCTAAGGACGGGTAAGCAAGGCTTGAGAGAACCGGGAGTGTTAGCTAGAATGAGTGGGTAGCCTGATGGACAGTTGGTCAGCCATCAAGGAGGGCTTGGTTGTTCCGTGCTTGGGGCTCAAGAATAGGCCGAAGTTCAGGCCCTGGGGGAAAGAGGGAAGTGTAGGGACTTGAACACATCACGTTTATGAATATTCTGTCCATCCCAACTGGGCAGGGGGCCAAAGAGTTCAGCTCACTATTTATGAGACAAAGAAAGGGCATTTGATTTGGAGAAGCTGCATCTGACCTTATTAAAGAAAAACAAAGGGACATCCACAGACTTACCTGGGGCATATGGGGAGACGTGGTCCTTTGCTGTAGGTTGTTTGCCCAACACAGAAGGGTAAAGAATTCTTGATCATCACTCTTTCCAAAAGCACAGGGTTCAGGTAAGTTCAACATCATCACAGATTCATGTCTGTATCACGTCAGTATGGTCAGTCCTGCAGTTCACAGCCAGAGTTAAGAGAGAGCCCTGAGAGGAGTGCAGTGTACCCAGGAATATTCTCCAGGCAGCTTCCCCCAGGAAGAGGCAAAAGAGCATCCTTTGACAGGGTCTGGTATGCAGTGGTAGCTTCTGCATTAGAAATTCTGAGTCTTTCACTTTGTGCCCTGTGTGTGGTGTGGTAGGGGATGTGTTCCTGTGTCCAATACGGGGACAGATGTAGGCAGTGATGTGGGGATAAACAATGTTGCAGGCTCCATCAGGGACCAGATTCGAGCAAAAGCCCTTCCTGTGAGCATCTGCAGGAGTGATTCAGAGAGTCTGATAGATGATCACATTCCATGCCCACAGTTCCCAGCCCAGGAAGGGGACATCCTACATCTACAAGAGTCCAGGAGTCAGAGCAGAGCTAACATGTCTGCTTTCCATTTGACAGTGCTGGACAGCCACGGTGCTCCCCATGGGGATGCAGCTTACTTAACACCAGTGTAGTAGGCTCAAGAGCTTAGGGGACCTCTATGAATTGAGGATCCTATAGAGTCAGCATTTTGTTTTGGGCAGTCGAATGGAAGATGCAGCTCTTCCACCTGCAGGAAAAGCTATCACTTCAGCCAAGCTGAGATGCTACTTTGACAGACATTCTTAACTGTATCACATCCAGGGAAGCTTTTGGAGTCCTTTTCACTTATCAATCATAGTAAAGTCAAATGAGCCCTTCCTTTCCCCTCCTTACCCTATAAATGGACATGTCAAGCCAGGGATTCAGCAGATCTCTAAGGGTTAGCATTTAATTTCCACAGATGCTCAGTAGCAAACCCATAAGTGCTTTCTAAAAGAAGAGAACCTAGCAGCCATATCAAGTCCATGTCCAAAACTCCAGGCCCAAGTCCAAAACTCCAAAAGAACTCCCTCTAGCTGGAGGCTACCTGCTTTTGAATGCTGCCTCTCTTTTTCAGGTGCTCTGCTCAGCAAAAATCTTCATCAGTTACAGGAACTGGTTCTGTCCACAGTACTTCTGAGGGTCCTCTGTCTCCTTTTAGGCACAATGGGCTATGATGCTTGGGTAAAATCCTATCTGTTTAATGTTTGTTTCAACCTCATGATACCTTTTATCTTTCTGAACAAAACATTACTTATAGTCTGTACCTTTCTTTTAAAAAATCACAGACTGTGCCTTAATATTTAATATAAATCTTCATGTGGATTTATCTTCTTTCCTGAGAACAACTGATCATATATGCATTCTTATTATTTGGAATTCTCAAATAAACAGATAGTTTTCTATAGATAACTAACCACTGAACTTAAGCACACAAAATTTAAACAGTCTTTGAGAAATCAAAGCCCAGGGAGGGCAGCCCTCTTCTTCCTGGCCTTTGTGACTTTCTGTTGCTCTCCTCTGATAACAATGACCTTAGTTTCTAATTCAAATATTGAAGCTCCTGTATTGACAAAAGGCATCTGTACCCCTTTGGCGACTGAGAGACAACTTGGGAGATCAATCAGGGGAATTCTAATACATCTTTATGTTTTATGAGGGCAATGTAGCAATGCAATTGAAATTGAGACTGCTCCCAAAAGGGAATTTGTATTTGGTAATTGCTGAATAATATTTTTAATGGAATCAAATGAAAGAAAAACAGATAAAGTTAATCTGGACTGTGACCTATAGTTTTGTGGGTTTTAAAAAATATTTTTTATAGTCACCATAACTCTGGTACCTCTGGTACCACTCCCAGAGTAGACTAAGGTCCCTGAGAATGGGTGGTAAGGGAAATACAGTCAGCAAGGACTTTCACACCAAAAACTATTTTTTCCCAAGACAACACTTCATTCCACTATTCCATGACCATTTGTGTTTATGTTTTTCATCTCAATGCATTATTCCAGGGACTCCGGTTTAACATCCTAGGCACAGAGACATGAGGAGCCCACAGATGGAGAGAATACTTCTAATACTAAGGGCTCAGATATGCACAGATAGCTGGAAGAAAAGAGGTGGATTGTTAAGAAAATCTCTTTCTTATGAGGCATCTGGGAGCATCTGTCAGCCGAGCATGAACATTTGTGGGCAATGACCAGGTCTGACTGCCTGCCAGCAACAACTGAAACAACACGGATGAGAGCAATGACTGAAACACCATGGATGGGCACCCTGGGGAACTGTGTCTGAGCATTATGTTTCTGTCAAGGATAACGAATCCATTTAATCTCACTGTGAACAATTTCTCCTGACATTTAACCACAAAAAAGATGTCCAAATATTTAAAAGAGTTGTTACCCATTAAATAATCTCTATCACAAAAATGTAGTAGAACAATATGACCAAGAATAGTCAATAATCTGCAGAAAAAAACCCCAACATTGTTTTCCATGAAAATAGCACTCATAAAAAGGGAGTCTAGATCAACAATCTGATTTCACTTAGTTGAAATTCTTTGTGTGGCAGACTTCAAAATTCTTTTTTCTTTTATGAACATGACATTAATTTGATATTTTTTGAGTATCATTCATAAATGTTTAATTCTAAATATAATATCCTTGGAAGAAAACACTCTTTAGAGTCTTCTAAATCTAAGTTTATAAATCACAATTTGTAAGCATTAACAATTTTTATTTTAATACATTTAATGTTATCTGTGTTCTCATATGACAAGAGCATTTAGGTCAACAGGTTAAACTATATCAATTTTTTTAAGTAATCTTCACACCCGATATGGGGCTTGAACTCATAACCCCATCACCAAGAATCACATGCTCTTCTGAGTGAGCCATCCAGGTGCTCCTAAACTATATCAGATTATTAAAAAAAAAAACAAGGATCTGCAGATAATAATTAACTAAGCCAATCCTAAATTATTTTATCTTTTTAAAAAATATTTTACCAGTTTAGTCAGATGGCATGAATGAACACAATTATGGGGCTGACAAGTCAAATCACCTGAGCATAAGGGAGGCTTATGACCTGTCAGTGTGTAAACTTCAGACTTCACTCTGTTTTTTTTTTTAATTTTTATTTATTTATTTGACAGACAGAGATCACAAGTAGGCAGAGAGAGAGGGGGAGGCAGGCTCTCCGCCGAGCAGAGAGCCTGATGCGGGGCTCGATCCCAGGACCCTGAGATCATGACCTGAGCTGAAGGCAGAGGCTCTAACCCACTGAGCCACCCAGGTGCCCCTTCACTCTGTTTTTATAGTGGAGTTTAATATCTTTAAGAAATAGTCATTAAAAGCATATTTTATTGGCTACCAAAATTAATCTGATTTTAGAGAAATTAGAGGACTAAATCTGTAAACATTATAATTTTTGCCACCCTGAATATTTCATAAGTTTGCATGGATACAAAACATTTGACTCTATGGCTTATGCTGTCATGGTGCTCTTGGCCATGCCAAAGGATTTACAATGACACCCTGAAATCTCAGTTTCCATGTAATAGTGTATTTTGGGAAGAGGATAAAATGAATAGGGTCCCTGAATCCAGTTTATACAATGCCATTCTGACATTGAGGAAACTTAAATAATGAACAGAAACCATTACCTTATTGCCAAAGAACATTAAAGATGTCATATATTTAATATGATACTTACTGTATGAGGAATTATTTAATTTTAATTTTTATTGACTATATTTTAGATATTTATATGTAGGTAGTATAAACAGGTGACCTGATGGCTGGAGGAAAGAAAGGAAGCCTCAGGATAAAACTAGAGCTCTCTAGCCATTACTATTCAGTTAGTTTTGTTTTATGTCACTTTGTTCAACAAACCTTTCCCACTGTTAGCGCTTACCATTATTGAACATGGTTCATATGTTTCTTTCACTAGATAACAGCTTTTTGAAACCAAAGACTATGAGATATTTATGACAGAAGCACTGAGGGGATGGTGCTGTGGTTCCCCCAAATATACTTGTTCAAAGTCACCTGGAGACTATACCTATATTGAAAAATTCCAGCCCTAACCTTCTATGTAAAACAATATGAGAGTTATGATACAGCACAAATGATGTCACCAAGATAGCAGAGTATGAGACCCCCGGATTCAAATTTAAAAAGTACAAGTAAAATTTTGTTTGCTCATGACATGACTTTGCATATAGAAAACTCTAAGACTCCACCAAAAAAAAATGTTCGATCTGATGAATGAATTCAGTTGTTTCAGGATACAAAATCGAAACACAAAAATCAGTTGCATATTTATACACTAATAGTGAATAAAATGAAAAAAAAAACATTTATGAGCTCATCAAAAATAAGAAAATACTTAGGAACAAATTTAACCAAAGAAGGAAAAGATTTATACACTAAAAACTATAGAACATTGATGAAAATAATATTGAAGAAGACACAAATAAATGAAAATATATCTTATGTTCATGGATTGAAGGATTAATATTGTTAATTGTCCATACAACCCAAAGTGCAATCTCTATCAAAATTTGAATGAAATGTTATTCAGAATTAAACCAAAACAATCCTACAGACCCCCCCAAAGCCAAAGCAATCATGAGAAAGAAGAACAAGGTGGAGGCATTGTATTTCCTGATTTCAAGTTATATTACAAAGCTATAATGCATAATCAACCAGTATGTCACTGGTATAAAAACAAACACATAAACCAATGGAACAGAACAGAGAGACCAGAAACAAACCCCACATATATGGCCAGCTAATATGTCACAAGGGAGGCAAGAATACTCAATGGTGAAAAGATAGTTTCTTCAATAAATGATGTTGGGGAAAATTGGATATTCAAACGCAAAAAAATGAAATTTGGTCCCTAAGTTATACCACTCACAAAAATTAATTCAAAATGAGTTGGGATGCAAACATAAACCATGGAACTGTCAAACTTCTAGAGAAAAACATAAAAATTTCCTTGATATTGGTCTTCGCAGTGATTTTTTTGGTTAGGACAAGAAAAGCACAAGCAATGAAAATAAAAATCGACAAGTGAGACCACATAAAACTATCTTTTTCTCCTTTCCTTTTTCTTTCTTTTGTACAACAGCAGCAAAAAGCAACAAAAAAGGCAGCATATAGGGACACCTGGGTGGCTCAGTTGGTTAAGCAGCTGCCTTCGGCTCAGGTCATGATCCCAGCGTCCTGGGATCGAGTCCCACATTGGGCTCCTTGCTTGGCAGTGAGCCTGCTTCTCCCTCTGCCTCTGCCTGCCTCTCTGTCTGCCTGTGCTCGCTCTCTCTAACAAATAAATAAATAAAATCTTTTAAAAAAAAGGCAGCATATACAATATGAAAAAATATTTGCAAACCATTTATTTGATAAAAGGTTAATATCCAAAAAATATGAGCAACTCATAGAACTCAATAGAATAAAAATAAGCAATAAAAAAGTGGGCAGAGCACCTAAATGGACATTTTTTCAAAGAAAACATAAAACAGCCAAAGGTACTCAATGTCACTAATTATCAGGGAAATTTAAATTAAAAATATACATATATATTTAATTGAACATCATTCAGCTATTTTAAAAAGGGAAGGAAATCCTACCCATTGTAACAACATGGATAAGTTTTGAGGACATTATGCTAAGTGAAAAAGACAGAGAAGCAAATACTGTATGAGCTCATTTATACGTGGAATCTAAAAACATTGAACCCATAGAAACAAAGAGTAAAAAGCTGGTTGTCAGGGCCAAAGAGTGGGAGAAGTGGGGAGATGTTAGTCAAAGAGTAAAAACTTTCAGTTAATAAGATATATTCTAGGGGTATAGTGTACAGTATGGTCACTATAAATAACAATACCATATTGAATACCTGAAAGTTGTTAAGAGTAGTAATAATACATAAAATAGTAATTATATGAGATGAAGGGATTTTAAGTAATCTTATTGTGGTAGATAATTCATGATATACATGTTTATCAACTCATCACATTCTATACCTTAAACTTACATAATGTTATATGTCAATAATGTCTCAATGAAGCCAAGAAAAAAAGTTTCAACACACCAATATGAGGCAAAAATTCTAATTAGTGTACTTTATCCCAGTGTTTGCCTTATAATATGTCCTTAAGTAGATGGGAAGGAGTTGGAGTTAAGATGGAGGAGTAGTAGGGGATCTTGGGTTTGCCTCACCCTTTAAACATAGCTGAGTGAATATCAAATCATTTTGAACAACTGCAAAATAGATTTAAGGATTAAGAAAATAATCTGGACAATTAACGGGACAGAATATGGCATATGTGAGGTTCTAAGTCATGGATTGGGAGAGAGAAAAGGCATGGTGCTGCAGAGGAAAGGGAGCGCTTTTCATGGAGAGAGGTCAGGGAGAGAAGAAGAGGCAGGAAGAGAGAGTGGCTCATAAGGTTCATATAAGGTGCCATGGTGTGGGGATTCCCTGGGTAGCACTGGGGGAGAATGTTCCCCTTCCTGGAGTACATTTGGAGGAGTGTATATTTCCTCTTCAAGGACAAAAGCCCCACCATGCACTGTTGAATGGCCATTCAACAACAGGGCTCCAAGGCACATGCAGAGGGCAGCTAACCTGGTTGCAACGTTTTTCTGTGCTTTATTATAGACTTTGGATATATGTATGTCCCAAAAACTGTTTTTCTGGGACAGAGCAGTGCCAGGTGCAGTGCTACAAGGCTCTCCTCTAGGCAAGGGAGCAGGTCTGTGACTTGCAGGGTCCTCTAAGATTTGGAGTGTTGAATCCTAATCCTGGGCCAGAGATAAAGGGATCAAGGACCTGACAGAAGCCTGGTACATTGGAGGGGAGATTGTTTGCCTTTCTTTGAGGGCCTCAGGTGGGCATGATTTCCCTTACTCTGGGGACAAGAGAGCAGGGTGATGCCATCTTCCACCCCTGCCCACAAGCTCGGTTGGACTTCAGTGAGCAACACAGCCCTAGTGGAATCTGGAGCCACTTACACCAAATCACGATCCCTTATGCCCTACAGGGGCATCTTTACTAGGGCAGATCTGACTGTGAGCCAGCATAGTGGGCCAACCCCCAGAGAATCAACACAGGCTCCCTGCATGTACCAAGTCTACTGATCATAGAGTGCTCTGAAGGGTCAGCTTCAGTTCTGGTGGAAATAGGATCACGCTTTTTTTTTTTTTTTTCCCCTCTTTGGAACCAGGCTTTTATTTTTTTTGTTCATTTTTTGTTCATTTGTTTATTGTTTGTTTGTTTCCTTTTCTTATTTCTTGGATCAGGTTTCTTTTTTTTTTCTATTCTTCTTTCTTTTTCTTTGGAATCAGGCTTATAGTTTTTTGTTTGTTTGCTTTTTGTTCCTTTTCCTTTTGTCTTTTTTTTAATCAGTCTTATTTATTTATTTATTTATTTGAGAAAGAGAGAGAGCACAAGCAGGGAGAACAGTAGAGGGAGAGGAAGACTCCCCGCTGAGCAGGGAAGCTGGACATGGGGTTTGTCATAGGATCCTGGGTCAATGATTGAGCCAAAGGCAAATGCCTAACTGGCTGAGCCAAAAAGGCAAACCCTCCTTTTTTTTTTTTTTTTAAATTAAAATCAAGCTTATCTTAACAGACAAATCAAAGCACACCTAGTTAAATGTCCAAACACACCCCAAGCAAGGAGGAACTCTACAGAGGGCTGACCTGTGGTATAGAACTGCCAAAACACAACAGCAGAATCCAGACAGCATACACCAGAATCACCTGCTGAAGCTCCAGGCCCTAGACAGTGTATGACCACTTTCTAATATAGCATTACTCTCAGGAGCAGGAAACATAACAAGCTTTCATAATATGCAAAAGACAGAAACTTAGACACAATGATAAGATGGAAGAATTCTCCCCAAAAGAAACCAAGAATAAATCACAGCCATGGATTTGCTCATAATAGATATAAGCAATATATCCAAACAAGAATTTAGAACAATGGTCATACAAATACTAGCAGGGCTTGGAAGAAGCATAGAAAACACCAGAGAAACTCCAGCTGCAGAGATAAAAGACCTAAAAACTAGTCAGGCCAAAATAAAAAATGCTATAACTAAGATGCAACACTGACTGGATGTAATCACAATGAGGATGGAAGAAACAGAGAAACAAATAGGTGATACGGAAGATAAAATTATGGGGGTGCCAGGATGGCCCAGTCGGCTAAGTGACTGACTCAATTTCAGCTCAGGTCATGATCTCAGGGTCATGAGATTGAGCCCAAAGTTGGGTTCCCTGCTGGGTTTGGAGACGGTTTGGGATTTTCTCCTCCTTTTCCTCTGCTCCTTCCCCTCCCTTTCTTAAAAAAAAAAAAAAAGATAAAATTATGGAAAATAATGAAGCTGAAGAGGGAAAGAAAACTATTAGATCATGAATATAGTGGGGGGCCGGGTGGCTCAGTGGGTTAAAGCCTCTGCCTTCAGCTCAGGTCATGATTCCAGGGTACTGGGATCAAGCCCCGAATCTGACTCTCTGCTAAGAGGAGAGCCTGCTTCCTCCTTTCTCTCTGCCTGCCTCTCTGCCTACTTGTGTTCTCTGTCAAATAAAATCTTTAAAAAAAAAGATCGTGAATATAGATTTAGGGAACTCAGCAATTCCATAAAGTGCAATAATATCTGTATCATAGGAGTTCCAGAGGAAGTGGGGAAAAAAGGGACAGAAGGTTTATTTGAACAAATTGTAGCTGAGAAGTTTCCTAATCTGGGGCATTCAAGTCCAAAAGACACAGAAATCCCCTCAAAATCAACAAAAACAGATCAACACAAATACATATCATAGTGAAACTTGCAAAATGCAAAAGTAAAGAGAGAATTCTGAAATCAGCTAGGAACAGAAGGTCCTTAACCTACAAAGGTAGACACATAGCAGAAATCCATCCATAGAAACTTGGCAGGCCAGAAAGAAGTGGCATGATATAGTCAACATGGTGAATGGGAAAAATATGCAGCCAAGAATACTATCTCCAGCAAGGCTGCCATTCAGAATAGGAGGGGAAATAAAGAGTTTCCAAGGCAAGCAAAAACTAAAGGAATTCATGAGCACTCAACCAGTTCTGCAAGAACTATTAAAGGGGACATTTGAGTGGGAAAGAGAAACCAAAATCAACAAAGACTAGAAAGGAACAGAGACAATCTGCAGAAACAGCAACTTTACAGGTGATACAATGGCACTAAATTCATATCTATCAATACTTACTCTGAATATAAATAGACTAAATAGTCCATTCAAAAGACATAAGTTATCAGAATGAGTAAAAAACAAGACGGATTGATATAGTGCATTTTAGACCCAAAGGCACCTCCAGATTGAAAGTGAGGAAATAGAGAATCATTTATCAGGTTAATAGACATCAAAAGACAGCTGGAGTAGCCATACTTATGTCAAACTAATCAGAATTTAAGCCAAAGACTTCAATAAGAGATAAAGAAGGGCACTAAAATGCCCTGGAATGAACATTATTTCAAATAATAGTGACCTGTATTAAATAACAGCAATATCAGCACATCAAGAGTGCACTACAGTTAAAAAATATAGAAATATTTGGTCTTTGTCCCTGACTCCTTAAAGACTTGGAATCTCTACTGTAATGAATCTCTTTTGTATGCTAACAAAATAATGGGTAGCTGGTGGCCCCTACTTAACTTCAAGATGGCTGTTGGTTGCCAGAGGAACCAACAATGTGATAAGAAGTTTGGAACTTTCAACTGTCTCCCTCCTATCTCCTCTGGGAAAGGGAGAGTGACTGGAGATTGAGTTCATTTAATCAAGTATGCCTGCATAATTGAACTTTCATAAAACCCCTTAATAACAGGGTTCAGTTTCGGGGTTAGCTTCCTGGTTGGTTAACACATCAAAGTTTTAGGAGGGTGATGAGCCCAGAGAGGCCAAACTCCATCCTCCTTCCCCTATACCATGTTCCATGCATTACTTCAGCTTAGCTCTTCCTGAGTTGTATCCTTTATAATGAACTAGTTATGGTAAGTAAACCATTTTTCCTGAGTTTTGTGAGCCATTCTAGCAAATTAGCAAAAAGGAATGGGGTTGTAGCAAGCACCATTTTATAAAGAATAAAAAAGGCCCAGCAATTGGGATTAGTGTCTGAAGTGGGATCAGTCCTATGGAACTGAACTCTTCACCTGTAAGGTTGTACCCATTCCAGGCAGTTTCAGAATTGAATTGAATTGTAGGATACCCAGCTGATGTCAGGGGGTTGGAGACTGAGATGATGTGAGGGAAACCCACGTGCTTGGTGGTGGGAACATGGTATTGGAAAATAGGAGGCAGAGCATGGGGTCTGTGCTTACAAGATCTGCTTTGGTGATCCCCCTGAGAACCACAGGTATAGTGGAACACACACACACACACACACACACACACACATCCAGCTTTAATGTTGCCTCATTTTTTTTTTATAAACTATCATTTAGGTGTACTTAGGTGCTTAGCATTTATGTGCCTTGTGATTAGAACCTGAGAGAAATTGTGCAGAGTCACATAAATAGAACCAGGTCCTTATTTATTAATGGTTTGTGGTCTAATTTTTTGTCATTTGTTTGGAAATTTAAACACAGGAGCTATGTGTGTGTGTATGTGTGATATGGGAGGAAATTCCTGTCAGCCAGTCTGCAGTGTAGGAAAGGATCAGCATCCCCATCATTCTCCTTCCTGGTCCTTTGCAGGTCATGTCAACTTAGCACAATCACACTAATCAACATGGAACTTCTCCCCTATGAGCTCATCTTAACCTTGAACACCAAACTCTTTCTGAGGTTTTCCAATAGCTTATCCTCACCCCTGGGCTCCTTGCTAGTGTCTCAGCAGAGAGGAGGCTCCATTCACAGTTAACCTGCAAATATCAGTGCTACCGCATAGGGGAGACTAGAGCCTGGAAGCTAGAAATGCAGGAAACGGGAATCAGAGTGCACACTAAATTCAGAGATTAGTGAGGAAAAATAATAGTTTTATGAATTGGCTATTTCCAAGAACATGGTCTGCCTCTTTCTTTCATTGAGTCTTCACTTTTGCTTCTTGGGCACATGAAGAATTTTCTTCCTATAGATTTGGCATACATTATATCTGTACATATTTTGGTTTTGCCTAAGTATTTACCCCCAAGTAAGTTTATTCCAAAGTATTGAATTATCTTTGTAGGTATTGTCAATAAAGGATTTGCTTCTAGTGTATTATATGATTGTTATTTTATTGTTAATTGCAAAAGACTTTCAGTTTTTATTCCTGGGATTATTTATGGTACATTATTAATTTGAAAATAATATATAAGATTAAATAAAATTGAATTCAGATATTCTTATCTTGATTCTGACTTTAATGAGACTGTTTCTGATGTTTCTTCATTATGTACAATACTTAGTGGTATGTATTATTAGGTTTAAAATGTTTCCAAATCTTTATGTGTCATTTACAAGTTTTTAGTTAAAATAGATGGTAAATTTTAAAACTTTCAATATGGAAATCTACATTTTTCTGTTGTTTAATAATAATACAGTAAATATTATAATAGATTTTTAAATGGATATGTCTTTTTTAAAATAAAAATACCTCTATGTCCTTGAAATAAAAGCTACTTATTTTTTGTATATTATTTTTTAATTTATTGTTTCTTGTGGATTTTAGCTCATTATTATCCTCATTTTATGAAAAATTTAGAAAGTAATTTTTTTAGAAAGTATATTTTTTAATGTTCTGGAATTATTTGAATAGCACCAGAACCATCAGTTCCCTAAAGATTTGGGTAGTATTTCACTCTAAGATCTGATGATGATATTTTACACGTGTATGTGTGTGTCTGTGTGTATTTCTATGTGTCTGGTGAAGGGAAAGGGCTGTCATAAATCTATGGGTATCATAGATTTATGGCAACCATTTCCATTTCTTCCAAGTATTTAATACATGTAATTTATCTTTCCCATTACTCATTTTGTTTATTTTTTTGTACTGTACGGAGTTATTTTATACTGATAAATATTTCTTTACTTCTATTATCTAGTTTATGAGCTTCAAATAATATCTTTTGTACCTCAATTATTAAAAATAAGGGCACAGGGGTGGCTCAGTCGATCTCAGCTCAGATTTTGATCTTTGGGCTGTGATTTCAAGCCCCACCTTGAATTTAATGTTGGGCATGGAAGCTATATAAAAAAATTTTTTTTTAATAGTTAAGTTGGCATATTTACATGACCCCCTATAAGGCCATCCCTTATCTCTTCAAAATAGTGATTTGGAACCTTACATTTACGTGATATTCTCTAATCCCTACATTTGTTTTAGTCTAATGTATATAGTTAACTAGATTCAGGGCTCATTGGGAGCCCCTGTATAGTTATTTCAATCATTTCTTAGTTGACTGAGTTTGTTCTATACTCATTCAAGATGGGTGTGTAAGAATAATAGTTTCTATCTTTCTTTTAAATAGTATCAAATGGTTTGTCTCTTTCTTTCACATTTGAATGACAGTTTAGGTGGGTATAAAATTCAGGAAATCTTTTCTTTTTTCTTTAAGTACTTTGCACATCTCTCTTAATATTCTAAAAAATGGGGCTATAGAAAATATTTTTTCTCATTTGAGCAACTTAATATCTTCATTTGTTGCGAAATATTTTTTTTTTGAAGAAGATCTTATTTGTTTATTTGAAAGAGGGAAAGAGAGAGAGAGTGAGCAGGGTAGGGCAGAGGGAGAGGGAGAATCTGAGGCAGACTACACTGAGAGCAGAGCCTGATGTGGAGCTCAATCTCACAACCCTGAGATCTTGACCTGAGCCAAAATCAAGAGTGTCATTTAACCAACTGAGTCATCCAGAGGCCCCCAAATATGTCTTTATTTTTGATGTTCAGAAACTTTGCTACATATGTCAGAGTATTTCCTTTAAATCTGTGGATTCATGTCTTTGTTTATTTCTTGAAGAACTTGTTTTATTAAATTATACCTTTCAAAAATGTCCTGTTCCATTATTTATTATTTATTTTGGGGATGTGGGGATACAATTATGTATATTCTTAGCCTCCTTTGCTTCTTTTGCTTCTCTATTATTTTTTCTCTAATTATTTAGTTGTTGTTTTTTTCTGTTCATTCTAATCTTTCCCATCTTCTTTGTTTCCTGTGGTGTTCATTGTTGACAACTGTCAATTTTGTCCTCATTCCCGTGATCATTTTTTTGCTTCCAATATTTTCCTGAGCTTTGTCAACTCTTACTGCATTTTGTTTTGTGGTTTTGACATTTCATTTCTGACTTTTTGCATTTTCCAGTTTTGATATTTTTTAAAAGGGGATTTCTTTCAGATTGTTGTTTTCAAATTTATTGCAAATGATTAATCAAATTCTTATATGCTATAATGACAACATATGTACTTCAAAAGAGTATTCTGTTTCCATTTTTACAAACAAAAGATTGTGGGTGTTCCCTTTAACGTATACACCTTGTCTTGGGTATAAACTTTGTCAGCTTGTTCCAAAATCTATGATACAGAAGTGCTATTGTCACATCTTTCCACACTTCTGAACCACATGTTTCCAATTATTTTTCAGGGTTCCAGGCATTTTCTAGTTTTGTGTAAAAATAAAAGCTTTTTTTTGTTTTATTATTATTATTTTTTAGTTTTCAAGAGAAAGAGGCAGTTCTTGAGCATGCCTTAAGCATCACTGGAATATGTAATTAATTCCTTGGCTGTATCAGATTTTTAAAACTCTGTGTCAAAAATAAGGATAGATTTCATAGAGAACAGAAGAATATATAATTAACTCCCACAGGAGATAGATAATTAAACTGTTATTTTGACACAAGTCACTAGTCTCTTTCTCAGCAAAGAGGTACATTTCTGAATAAGTTCTCTTTTCAAAAAGACCTCATTAAGGAGCTGGCTACTGGACACAAAGATAAGCCCCAAATACTTGGTTGTGATGTTCTGTGTTCTAATAATATTAACATTCTAAGCACACCAATGAATATAACCTAAATTCCCAGAGATGTTGCCAAAGAAATTTCCCCATCATTATACCTATGAAAATAGCTGATAGCTCCCAGAAAAAAAAGGGTAATTTTGAAAACAAATCTGTTTACTGAAGCCTTCTCATTGGTAAAAATGCATTCAGAGACTCATAAATAAAACCACTAATCAGTTTAATCTTTGTTTTGATGTTTGATGAGGGCGATGAGAAGGCAGTGGATGTGGGATAAGGATATTTAACTGAAGTTTCACTGATTGTAAGGAGGACAAACTCTCCATCACAATATGCATTACACTCCCATTTTAACAAAAATAAAAATGACTTGCTATATTTTGTTAAAGGTTAAGCATTACCTTTAACTGATATGGAAATAATTCTTGGCATTATTAGCTAATATTTTAGACTTGATCTTTAATATATTCAATAAAAAATTTCATAATTAATTCAAATCATTCTCAAGCAGTAGAGTATAATTGTTGCCAGAAACAAATAAACTGTTAATAAGTAACATGGATGAAATCCAAATGAACATACTATGGTCCCATCAGTTGATTTGCTAGTGGACATGATGATATCTGAAAAATAAATTACTAGAAAATGGGTAAATACTCTGTTGGAATGCATCTAGAAAAAGCAAACAGGTAGACTTCCTTGAGCAAGTTCCCTTTCACAAAGACCTCATTAAAGAGTTGGCTACTGGACACAAAGATAAGCCCCAAATATTTGGTTGTAATGTTCTACGTTCAGTATAAGTGTTTCTTTATTGAACTTCAGCCCTATATGTAAGGGTTTTAATATGGTGTTTGCTGAAGTCAACAGAAATTTGCTTTTATTTTATAATAAACGATTCCATCACTTGTTTTGATTTGTTTAACCTGAATACATTTAAGCAGCATCAAACGGGAAGTTCATAGATTAGGATTATTTAGTTAAAATAGCTATAGGGGCACTTGAGTGGCCAGTTGGTTAAGTGTCTGACTTGGCCTCAAGTCATGATCCTGGGGTCCTGGGATCCAATCCCACATTAGGCTCCACATTCCATGGAGATTCTGCTTGTCCCTCTCAATCTGCCTCTCCCCCAACTTGTGCTTTATCTTTTTCTCAAATCAATAAATAAAATATTTTAAAAAATAAAAGTAAAATAGTTAAGCAATAAACTCAGGTCTCAACCATCTCAGTATGGTCAATAAGTCTGTACTCTTAGGGCAAAAAAAAAGAATATGTCTGTTTCTCCATATGTCTTTATCTGTATATGTGTATGTTTGGAGTCTTGGTGAAATGATCAGACTGCATACTATACATAATATATGCAAACTCCTAGCATTCATTCCTTACTCCTTATTTGAATTTGTATTATACACTTTCTCTTGAAGAAGTTTTGACTTGTGATGTAAGAGTTCCACTTCACTGTTATAACTTGTTCTCCACACTTGTTTTGGGAACTGTCATCTTCTCACTCTGTTTTTAGATAGTAAATCCCAGGATTTAAGGTAGATGTTGATAAGTAAATTTATTCATTCATTCATTTGTTCAACAAATACTTATTTAGAGCCAGTCCCTGTGATGAGACTTCAAGGAACAAGAGTGGAAAAGACCCCATTTTAGTTAATCTACTGGGAAACATTTAATGCAAGGAGTTCATTTTTTTCCCTCTTAAAACAATGAAGGCAATGAGGCAAATTTTATGATATATTCAAGAATCACTCCCATTTTCCTGATTTTGACTAAGTTCTGAAGATTTTCTGGTGGCAAAGTTGCTCAGAACTGAACACCCTTTAAGATAAAACTTTAATAATAAATTCTATCCCTTTCTTCTCAGAAAATATCCACGTATTTCCAACATAGCATAGTGTGGAAAACTAATAAAAACATTTTCTCCAAGATTCAGTACAATGCAAAAATGCCCACTCTGGCCACTTCTATTCAACACAGTACTGGAATACTAGCAAGAACTATCAGACAAGAAAGAGACATAAAAGGCATAGAAATCAGAAAGGAATAAGTAAAATGATCTTTGTTCACAGATGTCATAATCTATATGTAGAAAACTCCTAAGACTCAGCAAAAAGACCGTTAGAATCAATGAACTCGGTAAAGTTGCATTATATAAAATCAACATACAAAAATCAGTTGCATATCCACACATGAACAATGAACTATCAGAGAAAAATTAAGAAAACAATTTCATTTACAATAGTATCAAAAAGAATAAAAAACTTAGGAATAAATGTAAGCAAAGATGTGAAAAAAAGAGGTAAAAACTATCAAATATTGATGAGAGAAACTGAAGATGCAAATAAATAGAAAAGCATTCCACACTTACAGGTTGGAAGAATTAATATTGTTAAAATGTCTGTACTAACCAAGGCAATATACAGATTCAATGAAATCCTTATTAAAATTTTAGTGGGGTATTTCAGAAAAATAAAAAAAAATAATTCATATAGAAGCACAAAGACCCTGAGGAACCAAAGCAATGAGAAAGAAGAGAATGTTCTTGAGAAAGAAAAACAAAATTGGAGGCATCTTATTTATTTATTTCAAATGATATTACAAACCTGTAGTAATCAAAATAGATGGTACTGGCATAAAAATAGACATGTGGAACAATGGAAGAGAACTGAAAGTCCAGAAAGAAACCCATGCACATAGAGGTAACTGATCCTTGACAAGGGTGCCAAAATTGTGTAATAGGGAAGGGACAGTACCTTCAACAAATGGTTGGGAAAACTGAATATTCATATGCAAAACACATCAAACACAAAAATCAACTCAAAATGGATCAAAGACTTTAAGGCCTGAAACTTTTTTTTTTAAAGATTTTATTTATTTATTTGACAGACAGAGAGATCACAAGTAGGCAGAGAGGCAGGCAGAGAGAGGAAGGGAAGTGGGCTCTCCGCTGAGCAGAGAGGCCCGATGCGGGGCTCGATCACAGGACCCTGAGATCATGACCTGAGCCGAAGGCAGAGGCTTTAACCCACTGAGCCACCCAGGCACCCCAAGGCCTGAAACTTTTAAAGTCCTGGAAGAAAACATAAAGAAAAAGCTCCTCAACATAGACCTTAACAGTAATTTTTTTGATATAATACCAAAAGCATAGGCAACAAAAGCCAGAATCATCAAGTGGGGCAGAATCAATGAGAAAGCACCTGCACAGCAAAGAGAACCTGAAAAAACAGGCAAATCATATATTTGGTAAAGGGTTAATATACAAAATGTATAAGGAACTCATTCAACTCAATAGTAAAAGAGCAAGCAACACAATTGAAAAATGGGCAAAAGACCTGATCAGACATTTTTCCAAAAAAGGACATACAAATGGCCAACAGGTATATGAAAATATGCTCAACATCTCTAATCATCAGGGAGATGCAAATCAAAACCACAATATCAGCCCAAGCCTGTTAGAACGACTATTATCCAAAAGACAAGAAGATAAGTGTTGGCAAGGATGAGGAGAAAAAGGAACTCTGGTATCATGTTGATGGGAGTATAAATCGGTAGTCATTATGGAAAAGAGTATGGAATGCCTCAAAAAATTAAAAATATCTCTTTTTTGGGGGGAGGGGCAGCAGCAAATAGTAAACCTAAATGGGTGTTTATAAGTAAATCCAGGAGCTGTGGAGCAGTTGGCATAATGCATTTTCTTTTCAGGCTGCACTGCTGGGTACTGCCAGCTCTCTGCACTCTGCAGACCCCTGCCCCACCAGGCCATAACATGCACCGAATGAGCTGATCCAGGCTGTGTCACATATCCAATTCGAGTGCACCTTGGTGGTTCCAGACACCCAGTTCCTAAGGATGTAACCTATAAGAAGCAGGTCCATCATGGTGTTAACCAGCTAGTTTGCTCAAAGCCTTCAGTCTGTTGTCCAGGAGAGAGCAGGACACCACTGTGGGGCTCTTAGATTCTTGAGTTCTTATTCAATTAGTGACGAGTCCATGCACAAATTCTTTGAGGGTTTCCTCATTGATTCATTCCATAAAACTATCAGAAGAAATCTTGGTCCATAATGGATCACCAAAGCAGTCCATAAGCACAGGCAGATGTGAGAGTTGACATCTGCAGGCTGCAAGAGCTGTGGTGTTAAGATGGGCCACAGTTCCCTCATACTGTTGGTGGGTCTTGTCCTTCAGGTTGGAGACGATGCAATATTGTCTGATTCCACTTTTACTAACATAGGCCATGTTTGTAAAATTCTTACCTAACAAACAATTTATGATGGTCTAAAAACAAACACATTAAAATGGGACTACCATATAATCCAACAATCCCTGTTCTGGATATATATCCAAAGGAAATGAAATTAGTACCTCAAAGATTTATCTGCATTTCCATGTTCATTGCAGCATGATTTACAGTAGCCAAGATCTAGAAACAATCTAAATATCCATCGAGATGAATGGATAAAAAAAATGTGGTATATATGCACTATAGAATATTATTCAGCCTTAAAAAAGAAGATTTTGCCATTCTTGCAACATCATGGATGAAACTAAGAGATATGCCAGCTATAATTGAACTTATTTGCTTTTTATTAATTTTCTTTAACTTATATAGTAGCATATTGTAAAAATCTCAAACACTGTACACATATGATAAAATATGTATCTCCCTTCACTTCAGACTATCAGCAACCCAGGCCCCCACCTCAAATGTAAACAATGTTTTCAATTTTTTGTGTATTGATTTATGAAAATATTCTGGGCATACACAAATCTAGATCCACAATTTTATACATATTTGGGAGGATACTATGCATGCTAATATACTCCTTGCTTTTTCACTTGAAAGTATTTCTTGGAGATCATCCTATAATACAGAGACATAGGCTGCTCAAAATGTTTCATAGATCAGTTATCATTTTTCAAATGCAACGTCAGATAATATTAGCTTCCAACTTTCTACTTGAAAGGTAGGTCTGCAGCCAGCTGAACTCCCCCTGCCCAAGCCATAGAAATAGTTCTGTTCACTCAGGTGGAGACAGGTCAGGGGCTTCTCTTCACCCTACAATTGAGCAACTAAGAAACCTTCAAGTGACACAATTAGCATAGTTATTTGTTACTCTCTGCAGGGAGCAACCAGGGGTGGGATCCAATCAAAACCTTCTTTTCCTTGTTAGAAGAGAAAGGAACAAATTTCTAATACATGTATTGAGACTAAACTATCAATGTGAGAAAGAAGAATTTTTAAATAAAAAGACATTTGCAAATGCTATGGATTTTTCTAGTAATACAGAAATAAAGACTAATTTTTGAAAGTGACATAGAGATCTGGCACAGCTTGTATAAAGCCAAAATGGTCACAGTCTATTAGTCCCCTGCTCCCAAGAGAAGAGATAATCACTGCCGGATGGTGCCCAGGGCTTCAGACACCTTTTGAGAAATTCCCTAAGGAGTTTTATAACAAAGTTGAAGTGCTAGATCAGAGAGCACCTGAAATTTAGTTTTGAAAAACACTTTGAAAGACTTTCAAAGAAAGTCTCTTTGAAAGAGACAAGTGTCTCTCCTAAAAAGTTGTACTGATTTACACTCCAAGCCAAAATATATGTAAGTTTCTGTTTTTCCATATTTTGCCTCAGGCTGTGTATTTTTAAAATATAGTGATCTATCTATCTATATATATATACATATATATAGTACATATTTAATGTACACAATGTGATGAGTTTAGACATACGTATATGCCTGTGATGCCTTATCTCCCAAAGTATCCTCATATCTTTGCTTTTTTCTTTTCTTTTCTCTTGCTTTTTTTTCTCCTGTGGTAAGCACACTTAATATGAGATAGACCCATTTAACAAATTTTGAATTGTAAATATGGTATTGTTAACTATAGGTGCTATGTTGTACAGCAGATTTCTAGAACTTATTCATCTTCACCCATCCCCACTCCGCTCATGCTCATGGGTGCTCTCTCTAGAGCAAAAGTAAGTAAAATCTTTTTTCAAATTAAAAAAAAAAAAGATTCTCCCTAATTGTTTCTAGAAGGACCTAGCCCTGGTGACTCATTCTGAGCTGCTGAATTTCAGAACTGTAAGACAATAAATTCACATTGTTTTAAGTCACTAAATTTGTGGTAATTTGTTATAGAAGAAATGGGAAACTGATATTTTACTCTAGACGTTTAATGAATGTTATCTGTTGGCATTAATTCCCTCATAGCTCCTCTATTTCAGGATTTTCCTCATCTCTTCTTGCATGTTTGTTTTTCCAAATAACCTTTATTTTTTTAATTTCTTTTCAGTGTTCCAGAATTCATTATTTATGCACCACACCAGTGCTCCATGCAATACGTGCCCTCCATAATACCCACCACC
Source organism: Taxidea taxus jeffersonii (assembly GCA_003697995.1). Lineage (NCBI taxonomy): Eukaryota > Metazoa > Chordata > Mammalia > Carnivora > Mustelidae > Taxidea > Taxidea taxus. The sequence goes on from RCUC01120428.1 coordinate 36,819, forward strand.
AGGTCCAAATAACCTTTAAATATAGTTTGTTGAGTTCCAAAATTACCCCATTACCTTTTTTATTATTATTACATTAAATTTGTTAATATCAAATATCTGAATCCTAACCATTTTTGGATGAATCTGCCAGTGAGAGGCAAATCAATCAGCACCTGAAAGTTATAAGGGTAGTCCTCAGTTACCAATATAAAATGAAAATTGATCCCCTAACAAGGCAGAAACAAGGTTCTGAAACAGAAAAAGAAAGATGGATTTTTCCATCTTTCCAAAAGAAATGATTTCCATCATTCCAAAAAGAAATGATGGATTTTTGCTTCAAGACTGTAAAATAGGAAAGTTCTGCCCCAAAATTGAAGCTTCCTACACTGCCCTATCAGTTTTAGACATGCCATCCTTTATAATTGCATGTGCTGATTCCTTAAAACAAATCTGTCTTTCAAACCTATCTTCATAAAGGAGATCATCTTAAAACAAACCTATGATATATATATTTCTCCAGAGAAGTAGAACTGATAGGAGTATATATCTAATCTATTGGTTCTACTTCTCTGGAGAATTCTGACTGATACAAGTATTAATGTAAACTGAAATGGAAAACAAAACGTATGCATTCAGTGAAGTAGAACTGAATACATGCATTGATGTCTGTGAAGAAGCCAAGATGTATTAGATAGAGTTCAAGTGATCGGTTATCAGGTTATTTTTTGTCTTTGTAATCTTCAGGAGTTTTTTTTTTTCATCAAATCACAGATTACATGACAAAACTGTTGCAAAATCATTTCTGATTTCATCAAGTAGTTTTTCATTTTCTTAGATTGTGTTTCTTTAGACATTGGAGAACTTGCAATTGTTATCTAGTTCTCTTTTTCTAAATTCTGGAATAAAATGTACCATATAATATATATAATTTTGGTTCAAAACACTGCAAACTGGGCTCAGTTTTGAGCTGAGGTCCTACGCCTTGGTGGCACTCTGCCTGTGGTCACTAAAGACTTGTAGAAACATCCTGGACCACACTTCAGTGATTCCATCTTCTTGCATGCTGGAAAAGTAACAGAGAAATGAATAGATACGTTGGTTGCCACCACCTTGATGTGGGCCTTAAAAACAAAACCTGCATAATGTCTGATTTAGAAGAGTAAACACCACTATTAACAGCAGCTTTTAATGAACTATCTGACCCACTTGTCATTTGAAGTAAATGAAAGAACAACTTTTCACATATCTGGAGGTCTGGCTATATTTAAATGGCCTATGTAGGTTGAAAGAATTAAGGTGATTATTCCATGGACAGCAATTATGCTTTTTATGCTATATAGGAAGCCTGTGGGTCTATTTCTCTGGAGAAATATGTATTGTAAAATACATATATATGAAATTTTCTTTTTAAATAGGCTCTACACCCAGTTCCATGGGCGTAGCAACATGGGGCTTGAACTCACGACCTTGAGATCAAAACCTGAGCTGAGATCAAGAGAGGGAGTCACCCATCTAAGCCACCAAATGCCCCTATAGGAGAGAATTTTTAAGGAATTAGCTCATGGGGTTGCCTGGCAAGTCAAAATTGATAGGCAGGCCAGCAAGCTAGAAACTTGGGCAGAATTTTTCTATTTTACAGTCATGAAGCAGAAGTTCTTCTTATAGACACTTCAGTTTGTTCTCTTAAGGTATCTGACTGATTACACCCACATCTCTGAGGTAAATCTCCTTCCTTTAAAGTCACCCAATTGTAGATGTTAATCACATAGACAAAATACCTTCACAGCAACTACCATTACACAAATAAATGACTTTGATCACTATTTTTTTTTGGAATAAATAAATGAAGTTCAGTAACATGCAGTTATGAAAGTCGTTGAAAGTTCAATCCAAACAAGATTAACTTTTGAGTCTGGTTCTCCCTTAGATCATCTATGTGGGTGAAATATACTCAATAATGATGCAATTAATCATGTGTCTCTTATGTAAGAAGACTAATTTCGTGGAAGTCAGCTATATGTCATAAATCTATACCTAATCACAAAGTGAGCTTGAGTTTAGCTCATTGCACCAAGTGAAGTGGAGATCTGGCAACATCTAAGTAATCTAACTGAAGATAGCAATGCTTTATAATTTACTCATCTGTGAGCAAACTTATGTAAATGTGTGGAACCTAATCTCTATCAATAAGCAAATGCCAATCAACACCAACAAGCTTGAGCATGTAAATAAGTTTGAAGGCAAAAATTATGTGACCCACAGAAGCTGAAAGAATAACATGCTTCTGATTACTGTAAGAATCAATGAAGTTAAAATTTTGTAGATTGAAAGGATAACAGACAGTATCTTGTTAGGTTCTTTCATGTTACAGCCCCGGATACTGAAGCTTTTAAAATCACACCCATACCTTCTGACTCCGAGTCCAGTGCTCTTTCTATTATACCTCAGTGTGCTTCACGAGTTGTTGACAGTCTGATCATACATCTTTTGTGTGTGCTAAGAGTTCTGTGATGAGAACAGTAGAATTAACCATTAAGGACTTCACAAGACAGGTCAAATTTTCCACTGTACAACTGTAATCAATACTAACATAGACATAAGCCATTTCCATTTTCTCCACAGGGATTCCCTGTAATCTAACATACCTGTGGCTCAAAATTTTGGCTTAAACTGCTAACACCATAGATACAGAATTACATTAAGGACAAATGAGAGTATTTATCTTACCACAAGAGCCTTCAAAAAATTGGGATATTTTCCCCCTCTCTCCTCATCACTATGCTTTTGGTTTATGAAGGCTAATACTTTATTTGGAGTCATTGTCAATGAAATATATTTCTTTTCTCAGGATCTCTTTCTGCTCATAATAATGAAATAAAAGTAAAAGATTTATTCAGTATCTAAAGGAAGAGAAGTATCTAAAGTCTATTTAGATACTTTGTGCACTTTTCAGTGTTACATTCCTTTTCAAATTTCAAAAATGCTTAAAGATATACAATTTAACAAAATATATATTGTTCATACTTGTACCATTAAGTTTATAGTGTCCACGTTACAAGCAACTGTTTTTTTTAATTTCTTCAAAGAAAATTTAGATAGTACTGAAAAATAGGAAAGAAAATACACTGTCCTATTCCTGAAAGTAAAACACTAGTAACTATGACTGTTATATTGAACTATGAAAAGAGCCAGGTTCTCAGGGTCAGAAGAATGTTTGTTCATCACAGGAGTGGGGTGCACAGAGGCAAAGACTCTCACCTGGATACTGAGGACAGGCTCAGATGTATGTGAGGCAGTTTGTGAAGGGATTTTACACCACACTAAGGGCTTGAGTATTATGTTTTGAACTGTGTGTAATATTCAGAGTATTCTAGATATTTGGAAATATAAAATGGAAGTAATGCCAAGTTTGTTTCTGAAAGCATAAAACTTTTTCCTTGTATTAAGGTTCATAATACACATAATGTAATTGATTGCCTTATTGATTCACTTTAAGATTTATTTTCATAAAAATGAAAAAATCACTTTCAAAGAAAAAAGTACAAAGGAATAGTTAGAAAGAAACTAACTTTCTAGCTTTAGAGAGAAATTAGGTAATAACTCTTAATAATATTTTTTTACAAATAAACAGAGTTAGCCATACTCATAAATTGCAGAATGCTTATTTGTTCTTATCAAAAAATCATTTTCTTTGTTAAATAATTCAGTGGAGTTGCAAAGACAACATTCTCTGGAGTCTAACTGCTTTGGCTGAATATTGACCTCCAATAATTTAATTTATCTTAATAACACCACCCTTAGATCTAAGCAAGAGAGGTTCTGATCCCAGCCCCTACATCAGATACAACCCTCTCCCACTTCAGAGTGCTTTCATTTGAGAGTTCTAAGTTCTCCTCTGATATCTGGGATTGGTTTGCTCTGATAATACCACATGTGCAGTATGGGCCTCGGTATCTATCTCTCTCCTTCAGCAGACATTCTAACCCCACTGTGTGGGAGGTGACCAGATGCCCAAAGACCTTCAGGCCTAAACCTATGAGAAATCTAAAGCTCTATTGCTAAGCCTTAGTTCATGGGGGATGTCCTGGCTAGTGCGTTGTTTCTTTTGCATATTCATGCAAGATTGGGCCACCAGATAGTACTAACATGCAGATTTTGGATGACTTTCAAATCAGACACAGGATGAGTCCAGATTTCTGTACCACTTACTAATAATGCTCTGATTTCTACCCTGGGCTTGAGCCATGTGTGGGGTTCCACATATCACATGATCCATCTGTGTTTCATCATAGGGCCAATCTGGTTGACAACACCTTAGGGAAATGGGAATTATTTTACTTTGTTTCTCCTGCCTTTTGTACCTCAGGTTACAAGTGGTCCCATTTCATATGTGTCAAGGTATCCTTTGGGGGGTAGCCCTTCCTATCTTCTTAGATGACTTTCAAGACAGTTTTACACCCATGGCAATGGACCCTTTCCTGTCTCCAATTAATGTAATCACATCATGCTCTCCTGGGTCAGTCTTGGGCTGTGATGGACGAGGAACACACCTTCTTTGCACAAATGGAGGTTCTCTTCTCACTCCCCTCATTTATCCTTCCAGCTTGTGATTGTGTATGGAAAGCACCTATTGAGTTACTATTGAAAAAGATCATGCTCTAGAAATGTAGCAATTGTGGTGTGAGAGTTCAAGAGAGACATGTGTAGAAGTTGTGTTGTTCTATAGTACATTCTAAGATACTAAATTGTAAATTTCACACTAATACCTGTGATATAATAATTAATTTTATATGTCAGCTTAAATGGACTAAAGGTTGACTAGCTAGATGGTAAAACATTATTTCTGGGTATGTCTGGAGGGGCATGCCTGCAAGATTTTAACATTTGACCCAGTTAGTCTGAGTAAAGAACATTACCCTCACCAAAGCAGGGGAGCATCATCCAATCTTCTGAGGGCCTAAAGAGAACAGAAAGGAGGAGGAAGGGCATATGCTTTCTCTCTGCTTGAGCTGAGACATCCATCTTCTCCTACACTTGGATTCCCCTGGTTCTGAAGCCTTTGGACTCAGACCCAGACTTGTGCCATTACCCCTGCTCCTGCCCCTACCTCCTGATTCTTGGGCTTCATTTGGACTTGTACTTATACTATTGGCCTTCTTCATTCTTCACCATGCAGACAGCACATCATGGGGCTTCTCCACCTCCATAAGCACATGATGACATGAGCCAATTCCTATTAACACATCTCTTCTTATCTATCTATCTATCTATCTATCTATCTATCTATCATCTATTTATTTATCTATCATCTATCTATTTATCTATCATCTGTCATCTCCTATTAGCTTTATTTTTCTGGAGAACCCTGACTAACATGTGTTACATAACATAGAGGTTTTAGGAGTTATCTCTTAATTTGATAGAATATAGTTATTTCCCCCAAATGACCAAGGTTCATTACATGTGAAGATACCAATTCTCTTACATAAGAAGGAACTATGCACAGAGCATAAGAAACCAAAAACTTGAAATGAATGTGAAGAGAAGTATCTGTGCTTTCCTGCAGACTGGAGTCCTCTTGACTATAAACATCCTAGAATTCCAGAGTTAATGGAGCAGTTCTAGATACTGAAACTTCAAGAGAATTATTAGGCTCCTGTCTTTTCAAATAGTATAACATATTTTGTGTTTAACATGCTTTGTGTTGCCTCGGAATACAGCTGCTTTTAAATGGGTATGTTGAAAATACAATCATGTATGCAAGTTTACTTTTACGCAGGACACTGTAGTCACATGTTGTCATTTAATTCTATGCTGCAAATTTCTAAAGTCTCATTCTCTACTATAATGTTAGGAATCTCTAATATATAGCACACTAAGCAAGAGATCTAGTTTTTCAACAAGTGGTCTTCCTAGTTTGCAAATATTATTAGAGCCACTGTACCAAGAAGTTCCATAGTCAGTTAAGGATTACAGATTTCCTTGCTCAGGTTTTTGAGATATAATTGATATATAACATTTTGTAAGTTCAGGATGTACAACACAATGCTCAGATAGAGGTATATATTGCAAAATGATTGCTACAATAAAGTTAGTTAACATCCTTTTCCTCACATAATTATAATGTGTCTATGTGGTAACAATATTTAAGACCTACTCTCTTAGCAATGCTCAGGCTGACTGTAGTCACCATGCTGTGTAGTACATCCCCAGAATTTATTCACCTTTCAATTGGAAGTTTGAACACTTTGACCAACATCTTCCCATTTTCCTCACTCTGATAGCCACCCTCCTATTCTGTTTCTTTGACAAATTTGGACATGGATAAACACAAAGAGAGAGAGAGAGAGAAGCTAATGCCTAATGAATTTTAGAACAATCAGAACATGCACATTTTAATCAACTATTCTGAAAAATCTTGGAATAAAGTCATAAAAGAAAGCTGAGAGAAACAAAAACATTTGCTTTCATTTTGCTAAAGGTTTTAACAGAATGCAGTTTGAGACAATGCAAGAATATCACCTAAATTTCAACTGAAGTGGCGAAGGAAACCAATTTGGGGTGAATAATGAGCCTCGTGAGTTGGATTCAATGGATTGAGGAGCCAAAGTCTGCAAGAAAGAGAACTGCAGGGGTGTCAGCTGAGAAGCCACCACCTAAAATTGTTCCAACTTAAAATGTAGGGGGTTTTTAGGAAGATTAAGGAGCCATATCTTAAGAGCAAGATTTCAACTGTTAGTTTGTTTTTCACTGTTTTCATTACTGTTCATTTCATTCAACTGTTTTCATTACCTCTCATGCTAAAAAAGGATTTTCCCTAGTTGGCAACCACTGGTCTAGAGCATGAAAATTGAAAATAACTTTATTACATTCCAGTAAAAGTTAATCCTTTACTTACTCATAACTTTGGACAGATCACTCCATCTATCTGTGTCCCATTTCTGCAAATATAGAATGATATTTATAATACTGCAGACCTCAGAAAATGGACTTCTGAAAAATTAAATAAGATAAACCATATACAATTATAACCTCAGTCCATATGCATAAAAATCTAAATATAGTAATGATTAATGGTTAATGATTTTCTAAATAAAGAACTAACTGGCAGCTCTTAATTTCTGTTACAACCATGAATCTCTTAATTGATTTCTCAAAAGCATCATGAAGCTTAGGGTTTTAGTACTGTAAATTGTAGGTCTTTGGTTTCTTATAAAGAGGGAAATTCCATCTAGTTATGGAACTGGTATGGGAGGTTAGTGATATTTTGGACCTAGGGAAATTACTTGGCACAGAGAAGATGCTTAATTCATAGACACTATTGTGGTTATGCTTCAATTCTGCATGTACTAAGCTAATTGTGATACCAGATAATTTTTAGGGAAAGGACCTGAGTCCAGAATTGCCCTTGAGAGACAGCAAGTTGTGATTTTGAAGGGGGATCTTCTCCCACTAAGGGCTCCGAGAACATGAGATGCCACCATTCTATTCTATGTTGTTCTCAGAGACATAAAATGTGACCCTATAGTGCTGGCTTTAAATATTTTATTTATTTATTTGAGATAGGATGTGAGAAAGAGAAAGAGCATGAGAGAGGGGAGAGTCTGAGGGAGAGTGGGGAGCCCAGTTTGGGACTTGATCCTGGGACTCCAGGATCATGACCTGAGCTGAAGGCAGCTGCTTAACTGTCTGAGCCACTCAGATGCCCTCATGTTGGGTTTAAATGGTCACAGTAAAATTATTTAGACTATTTCAGTATGTTTTACTATTTTTCTGTTTTCCACTTGGGAATATCTGCAAAGTTGCTGTTTTCTGGTGAGTCAAATTATTCCTCCAATCTTATTCCCTTCCTTATTGCTTCCTTATTATTCCTTATAAGTCTATAGCATATATTTACAAATACTTGATGCCAATAATATTATAAAATCCCCCCAAAAAAACAAAAATAAAGAATACCCCTACATAAAGAAGTAACATTCCAGACTTCCCTAAAAATATTTCATTAAAGGAAAAGGTTCCAAAGTAATCAATGCCATTAACTCAAACTTTTTCTAAATGAACAAAATCAGAGTCAAATTATTTATGCCAAATGTATGTAGTCCAGGGTCTGCAGCGTTGAGATTTAGGAATCTCATGACCTTCAGGATCATTCCCAGGGATGTGTCCTTGCCTCAAGCCTTACTGTCCATGTCCTTATCTTGCTTCCAAGCCTCCTTCTATCCTTGTGTTGGATCCCATAAACCACAGAGTGCTCTTCCAATAAATTCTGAAGTTAGCCAGAATCCACTGCTGGGTCTTGCAACCAAGAATAATGACTAATATAACTTCTTAATCTTTGTTTAATTTATCAGTTTTTCCTTGATCACTTAATTTTTAGATGCATTTTTTTAAAAAGTTAACATTAGTTATACAAGCAATTACATAAGTTTTGTAGGGTTTATAGATATGTAACCATTATTAGCACATTTTCTAGGATAAAATATCTCACATTCCATACTCATATTGCAAACAACTTTGGCAAAAAATATTTGTTTTTTTTTTCAGTTGTGAGTTCATAAATCATTAGCAGGCAGAATTTTCCTTTTAATACCAAGAAAATTCATCATACAAAAATAATTTTTTTCACAGCAAAGCTTTCTAACTATCAAACTTCCTATCTAAGTTTTCTTCTTCAAAAGCCTGTTATTATCCTAGTTAAGGAAATATATATAGGAGCTCAAATTTCCACCATATTGATGAAATGTCAGCTTTTTCAGAGAAGGGGTTTTCAGTAATCCAACTAGTAATGGTTTGAGCTTAAAAAAAAAAAAACTATGAGGGGGAGGAGTCAAGATGGCAGAGAAGTAGCAGGCTGAGACGACATCAGGCAGCAGGAGATCAGCTAGATAGCCTATCAAACCATTCCGAACACCTACAAATCCAACAGGAGATCAAAGAGAAGAAGAACAACAATTCTAGAAACAGAAAATTGACCACTTTCTAAAAGGTAGGACCAGCGGAGAAGTGAATCCAACGCGACGGGAAGATAGACCCCAGGGTGAGGGGCTGGCTCCCGGCAAGTGGCGGAACAACGGAGCACAAAATCAGGACTTTTAAAAGTTTGCTCCATGGAGGGACATTGCTCCAGAGGCTAAACTGGGGTGAACACCTCTCGGGGACAGCGTGGACTCAGGTCCCACGAGTCACAGAAAGATCGGGGGTGTCTGAGTGTCGCAGAGCTCACAGGTATTAGAGCGGGAAGCCGGCTGCAGAGACAGAGCTGAGGAGTGAGCCCTCAACTCGGGGTTACCTAGAGCCATGCTCTGTGACACGGGCCGGTGCTCTGTGCGAGGGGTCCCCACAAGATCCGGGGAGACTCCGACCTGGGAGAGCTCAGGGATCTACAGGGTTTGGAGACTCCAGGTGGGACTCTGCCAGAGACAGAGATGCTTGGTCATAGGCTGGGTGACCTCGGAGCACATCCAGAAGCCAGTGAGATGGGACTGATTACACATGATTTTCTCCAGGCACAGCTGGAGGCTGGAGAGACGGGAGTGATTAAGCACTTTTCTCTGAAGGCGCACTGAAGACTGGGGCCTCTAGCTCTCGGCTCCTCCGAGCCGGAGATTGGGAGGCCGTCATTTTCATTCCCGTCCTCCAAAACTCTATAGAAAACATTCAGGGAACAAAAGCTCCCGAAAGCGAACCTGAGAGGATTACTCAGCCCAGCCCCTGGTAAGGGCAGTGCAATTCCACATGGGGCAAAGACACTTGAAAATCACTACAACAGGCCCCTCCCCCAGAAGATCAACAAGAAATCCAGCCAAGACCAAGTTCACTTAACAAGGAGAACAGCAGATTCTTATCTGGACAAAATGACAAGGCGGAAAAACTCACCACA
>RCUC01120429.1:0-31936 GCA_003697995.1 Taxidea taxus jeffersonii
TCTCTCTCTCTCTCTGTGTTAAATGTGTTAAACAAATAAATAAAATCTTAAAAAAAAATCACTGGTTTGTGCCAAGTCTGGCATCATATGCATGAACAATGATCCAAATAAATTTAAATGGGGATTGATTACTTTATAATTATGGGATTCTAGTCAATGCCAGTCTCCTCTAATTTTTTCTTTCTTTTTCTTCCTCTTCCTGCTCACTTTCCCTCTTATTTTTTCTCATTAGCAAATGAATGGAAGTAGGCCTATTCTTTTTTTAATTATTCCTAACACTTGAAGTAACTGCTTCTGAGAAAACAGAATTCATTGTTTGTCTGCCATGTCTAAAGCACTACACACAGCATGAGACATAAATAAAGTCTTTCCATTATTACATCATCTTCTATCTAGTGGCAGAGCTAAGCATGTAAACAAATAATTATAAACATGGCAGAAAAAATAATTGCTCATTGGTTGAATTCACATGTAGAAAGTCCTTGAATGAATCCTTATTATCTTAAATGACTTATAGAACATACTAAGCACAGAAAGTAGAGAGATCTGTTGTCATTAGTACTGCAATTCAATCCTGTTGTTTCCCCTATGCTTTTGTGGTAAACAGTAGACATGCTTGTGTTAACCATAAGTTGTTATTTTGTATATTTACATTTAACTAGATCCAAAGCTCATTTGACAGCTAATTTCAACTGTTATACATAGTAAAAACAATGGACTTGGAAAACTTTTCTTCTGTCTGGACTACCTACTTCTTAAATTCCATTTTTCTACATCCTGGGAATGCAGAGTAAGTGCAATTGACAAGCTCTCCTGCCTTCCCAGCCCTATTTGTATATTGATTGTGTCTGTATTATTTAGGAGCAAAAAACACCTTCAAATGGAAAGTTTCTAAAATCTTACACAAAGTTCCTTATTAAATATTACAGTGACAACTACATTAATGCACTCCTTGATTCCTTAGGGGCAAAGGACACTTGGAACACAATGTTTAAAGCTCTGAGTAAATTCAGGAATCTATCAGTAATTCCTGACTCAACAGAATTAACTCAAGTTTACGGGCAGGGCTCTTACATTAATAAAGGAGATCATTTTCCAAAAACATTCCATTGTTTAAAAAAGTCTTAGAAAAGCTATAATCCTGACTAAACAGTGCTTAAGTAGAAATAATTCTGTGACAAAATACTTTGTACAGGAAGCAGACTTTGAGAGAAGCCTAGTTATAATTAACTGTGAAGATGTGACTTTGAGAGTTGTTCCTCTGTTTAGGAAAAAGAGTAACCATTTTAATAATAAATACTTTCTGGGTATTGGATAAAGTAACTGGAAAGAATCCCTGGAGCAGGGGCTTGATACATCTCTCTAAAACACTCTACCAAATGAAATTGTAGACTCTCAAACCATATCTGTTGAAAGGATTATCTGAAGTTATATATTATGTAGGAATCTACATAATCATATGATGTTCCTGGATTAATATAATAACTTCCAAAATAATTGGATAAAAATACTAGAAGCAATTTGAGTGACTATCACCTTCATTTTGGGTATAATTATCAGAATCAATTGACCCAGTGAATATATGGTAACTAATTAGAAATGCATCACATAGATCAGAAGATCTTACCATTAAAAGGAACCCACTGTATGATCATCCTGATTCTGTTTCAACAGCCTGAATACTGAAAAACTCATGACTCAAAAGGCAGGTCATTTATGAATAAAGTTTGTCTAAACACAAAGCTACCTTTTGAACCTCATAACTGAATTCATTCATTCATTCATCATTTAATAAATACTGATTGAGTGCAGGGGATAAAGTGATAAATGAGAACTATTTCCTGCTCTCATGTATCTTAGAGTCAGTGGGAAAAGTCTATTCCATCAGCACCATTTATTTACGTCTCTCAGACATTTGAGACAATGAATATTTCCTCAACTTTAACACATTTCCTCACTAAGCTTATGTGCCCATTAGGCTATCTCATTTTAAATAAAGAAGTTCCAGATTCTTCCCTGCACTTGTCACTTTTACTGTGGTTTGCCCATGCTCTTCTTCAAATATTTGCCCTGTAGTAAATCCTTTCTTGGAGAGGTGTGTAAAGAGTATACTAACTATCTAGTCTTTTTTTTAGAACACTTATTTAGCACCTGTCATGTGTCAAGATAATGTGAATATGACCGCAATTTTTGTCTTCAAGAAGTTCATGTTCAGGGGCTCCTGGTGGCTCAGTAGGTTAAGCCTCTGCCCTTTGGCTCAGGTCATGATCTCAGGGTCCTGGGAGCAAGCACCACATCAGGCTGTCTGCTCAGCAGGGAGCCTGCTTCTCCTCTTCTGCCTGCCTCTCTGCCTACTTGTGATCTCTGCCTGTCAGATAAATAAATAAAATCTTAAAAGAAAAAAAAAAAAAAAGAAGTTCCTGTTCTAAGAGAAATTCCAGAATGCACGAATAACTGCTCCTCTAACACAGTCATGTTAATTCTGACTGTTCTGTGCAGATAAGGAAATGGGCATTCTGAGTCTTATGACTTAACTCTTCTTGTGTTAGATTAAGGAATTGTGGCTCCAGATCCAGGCCCAAATACAGCAAAATTCACTGAGCTAAGCCACTAATCTGCAACTGAACACCTGCAAAATAATGCAAGCTACAAAGTAATCACTTTCTTTATATGTAAAATGGAACACCAGCCTCTTTGGGGTTACAGGAAGTTGTAGAAAACCAATATATCTCATCAGTATTAATTTGAAAATAGAAGACTATATATACATTTATGATACAAGTCAAATAGCCTTACATATTGCCATCATTATTAGTTTACATTTTGTTTTTGTTTCCTCCTTTTCCTTTCACATAATGACAGCTTCTGAGTCTGCAAACACAGTCTATCAATGGCCTATTGGATACAAATGTCCCTTCTTGGTTCTCATAGTCTGTGAATGAGGAGGTTTCCTTCCCATTGCGTTTTCTGTGTTAAGGGTTTTTATTTTGAGATTTTATACTGGTGCTACAAAGAAAGTTAGTGAGCAAAGTGGCTAAAGTTATGTGTTCACTCATACACCTATTCATTTTATTTTATTTATTCATTAAATGTTAAAAATAAATTTAGTACTTAGTTCATATGTGGAGCTCAGTTAACTTTTGTGGAGTGAATGAATGAATGGATGAGGACCTAGGTGACAAACCCTCAGTAGATTAAAATGCATCTATTTAATAGGCAGGAAAAAGACTTGGGTTTCTTGCTGGAAAATGCTGCCAACAGTGTCAGAGATATTGAAAAGAGTACCAGTCCAATGGGGAACAGGTGCCTATAATTGTGACTTGATCCTGTGGTTCTCAAGTGATTAGCAAGTGGATCCAGACATTGAGAAGGGATCAATCCCCAAAGGGAAAAGAACAACATGGAAAACAGAAACTAGGTGAAAAGGAATTTAGGCAGAATGAAAACAGAAACTTACCTTGGTTACTGGTCATCACTGGTACTTTGATAAGAAGGAACTGCAAGCTGCAAAGTAATTTCAGAAACCAGACATAAGCAGTTACAAGGTTATATTTTTTAATGCCTAAATTTAACTGTACAGTACTGTGAGTGTGGTAGGATGAATTTTCTAAACCTGCCCAAAACCAATTCAAGAAACTGCTTAGAATGCACTGTATATCAAAGTTTAATAAAAGGGAGGTTGTTTTATCAGTAGAAATCACAGTGAAGAAGTTGATAGACATATTCTGTACAATGATACATACTTCTATCTGATGACAAGAGGTTACTCTTCATGGAAAAGTTCTGATTATCTTTTAGATAGTGTGCCTGAGACTAGACCATGTAGAATTTGTTTCTTCTCAATGCTCAGTACCTAAAGCTGCTATGTTTCTATCAATAAAAAGAATCCATGACATAAAGGATGACTAACAAGCCATGCACAAAGCCAGACAAAAGAAGAGACAGTTCTTGGTATAGGATAAAACACAAAGATTTGGGTCTGATGATGAGGGCATTTAAGAACTCAAGACCCCAAGTGATGCTTTCTTTTGATTGTAGAGTAGGCCATTTGGTACATTCAAAGTTTCCAAGACTTATGTTCTTTGCCATTATATTTGTTAGCTGGAGCTGCCATAACAAAATACCACAGACTGTGTGGCTTATGCAACAGGAATTTATTTTCTTACAGCCCTAGAAATTGGAAGTCCAAGATTGAGGTGTCAGAGGGTTGGTGTCAGGATTTCTCCTGAGGTCTCTCTCCTTGGCTTTAGCTGGCCTCCTTCTTGCTGCCTCTTCACATAGTCATCCGATAGCCCTGTTGTCCCTTCCACATCTTACAAGGACATAGTCATATTGAATTTGGGCCCTACTCTAATGGCCTCATTTTAACTTAATATCTCTTTTAAAATCTTATCTCCAAAAATAGCTACATTCTGAGGTATGGGGCCCCGGGACTTCAACATATGAATTTTGGGGAGGTCATAATTTAACGCATAACATTGCCATGTATGGCACGCAAGAGGCAAATAAAAACAGACTAGAGAAGACATGTCTAAGTCCTGGGCACTATCTAGAATTCATGTGGAGTGAGAGAACATTCTCTAGATTCCAGTGTATGTATGGGGCTAAGAGAAGTTTTATTATGGGCCACGCTATACTCCATATCTATCAGAGACCTGAGGCTAGGGTTACAGCAGCAAAACAGAATTGCCAATCCCAATTACAGATTATTGTAGTCTCACCTAATCTTTTGTGATCTTAATGCAGTTTGGAATTATAAATCTTTCTAGATATTTTTACGGATATCTAGGTTGAATTTGTTTATTTCATTAAAATGTTGACAGCCAGGTGGACCTTATCAGAGTAAGCAGGCCCCTCTAGGGAACACTGTCCTCATACTGCTTCTTTTTCTCAGTGTATTCTGTGTTTACCTCCTTGATTTGGCATTCTTCCTTGATTTGTATTGAAAGGCAAGCCTCTACCTAGCTTTTTGCCTCTGTAAGCTATAATGATACATATTGAAAATAGTGGCAAATTAGGAGGAAGAACGGTCTGTGACTTTAAATCTCAGTCTTTTTTTTTAATAATTTTTATAAACATATAATGTAAATCTCAGTCTTTTTTAACCTCTTACTGTTGTGAACATCAAATAAGTTATTGTAAACAACAGTGATTAGCAAATCCTTCCTTTGTAGGTAGCTTGCCACCCCTCCCCAGGTGGTACTTCTGGCATTTATCTAGTATTTGGGTGAGAGACCAGCACTCTTATTGGTCTGAATTTCAGAGTTTCTTATTAATCTTTTTACCTATTATAAAACCAGTGCATACATTTTATATGGTATGACAGTAGAGTCCTGAAGAAATATCATTCAAGAAACCACTGAGTTATTAAAATTACTTATAATTGCTTATGCTTTAGTCACACAACAACAGGTATGGGAAATGAGAAATTTGTGTCAAAAAGGAATAAAATGTCTTGAGGAGTTTAATCAAACTAAATGCATGAATAATGCAGCAAGTGAGAAGTGCAAAATAATTTATCAAAGGGAAGATATTTGCAAGAGTGCTCCTAAGGCATATGGGGGGCTTTTAGAAGATTTTATTGGGTGGTAAAGTTTCAAATGAAAGGAAGAAAAGTAGGGTCCACTGGTATTTCTTTTTTTTTTTTTTTTTAATTTTTTTTTTATTTGTTAGAGAGAGAGAGAGAGAGCACAGGCAGAGGCAGAGGGAGAAGCAGGCTCCCTGCCGAGCAAGGAGCCCAATGTGGGACTCCATCCCAGGACGCTGGGATCATGACCTGAGCCGAAGGCAGCCGCCCAACCAACTGAGCCACCCAGGCGTCCCTCCACTGGTATTTCTTGCCAGGACTATAACACATAACTGGGCAGAGAGAGGATAAAGAGTCATTGTAAGTACAGGAGACGGAGGCAGGTGGGGACAGGAGTAGTGGAGAGGCAATGATGGGATAATAAGCCTAAGTAAGTGCTGAGTAGGACTAAGATCCCAGACCATTTGGAATTCTCCACCCTTCTTTGGTGGGTCTCCTTTGTTCTAGATTCTCTTATGTTTTACAGCTTCGTTCCCTATGCATAATACTTGACATTGTTATGTCTCCATTCCTATTTTATTATGTTAGTTTCTCATTTTCTTTAAGAAGTACACCACCTGCATTGGAATTATGCATACATAATTTAAGATACACAATAGCCTTTGCCTTATGGGAATCTGCTATTTAAATATATGTTTTCCTTCATAATCATATCTTATGCTCACACTTGTCATATGCCTTCACACCAAAGATATAATTTATGTACCTGAAGACAATACCTTCTAACTAAAAGCTAAAACAAAAACATGATAAGTGAAGAAAATAGAGTTAAAAAGGATTTATACAATATGTAGCCCTGCATATACATTTTTGAATATGCAAAATTATTCTATTATCTATGAGTATATTCTTACCTATGTAGTAAATGTGTTAAAGACATGCATAGGGGAAATGCATGGCAATTTCAGATCAGTCACATTTAGAGAGAGGAAAGAATAGATGAGTAGTGGGGCATTGGCTGTTTCTATTACAGTTTTTTTCTAAGTGGGCTTTGAACCACATAACAGTAAAATACCAAGATGTGTTTAATCTAGTTATTTTTGGATATAGTTGCTTGCATGAATATGAACAAACAGAACACACATTCTATACTTTTTCTTATATTTCAAATACCTAGTAAGCAAAAATAGATCTAAAATAAATTAAAACAAATTAACAAAAAACCCCTAAACCCCTATTTTTCTGCTAGAAAAAAAAATTTAGCAGAATGCCTCATCAAGCAGTCTCTTACTTGAAATTCCTCACCAAGCTGAATCTCAAATCATTCAACTCCCTTCACTGACCTCTGCTTAGCTGAGAGATAGGCTTTCATCCAATGTTAAGTGGCAAGAATGCTACCTTTTAAAAAATTAGTTATGTATTCCTGTTTTATAAAAGATAACTCATATGCAAAGATAACTGAGTACGTGAGGAACCAAGAAGCTTTGAGATTACTCAGTTCTCCTCTAAAACATTAAATTTGCACACAGATTACATATATGGATTGTCTTCCATAGAGAAAGGCATGTTGTAGTGAAGAACTCTGAATTAATGACTAGGAGACTAGGTTCTGGCTCTATTCTGCCATTAACTAGTAGTTAACCATATGGAAGCTGGTTGCCCTCTCTGGGTCTTTACCTCTCCATCTGTAAATTGAAGACTTGAAATTCTTCCTAGCTCTGGGTACTCTCAGTGTGTGGCAAAGTAGCAGAGTGTTAAAGAAGTAGGTTCTGGAATGAGACTGGAGCAGACTATCATCCCTTCCTTACAGGGTGTTTGTGAGAACTGAATAACATAATACAAGCTTAGAATTGGATTATATTTGATATTTTTTATAACCATTTCATATTTGAAGTGCCTCACAAATATAAAAGGGCTTAGCTGTTTTTATTGCTGTGATAAAATGCTGTAATTTCTATGTGCTCAGAACCATGCTAGGCTTGTGAAAACTTAGGATATCAAATATTTTGTTTTGGTTTATCACATGTAAAGTACTTTCACACTATTGCATTGTATCCCAGGATTGAGAAGACATATATGCTTTGGTCCTGGGCCTTGAAGACTTAACAGTGTAGTTGAGATATAACAAGTAAATTATTTGAGATCATTACAAATTCATTTAAGTCCTTTACGTGGTGAAGAGCTAGGCAGTGAGATTGGGGATGAGACACAATGGTGTTGGAGGTGAGGTGAAAAATGATTCAATAACTAACATGGGAATCTAGCTAAATCTCAGGATCCTTTGTTATCTTAGTCTCTTCCCAGCCATAGTCAATGCTAATAACAAAGTCCTGATTGGTTTCATCATTAACATCAAGGGCTCTGGGTTCTGGAAGAATCTGACTTAATTATTTACAACTTGGGGCATGGATTAATAACTTCTTTCTTAAGCAAAGAAGTTTATGTGCTAGAATCTACATTCCCTCACTTAAAGGAATGAATTTCATTTGTTCTAAGTCTCAAATAAATACTCTTTCCAAATAAGCTATGTACTTTTTAATCCTTTCTGCTAGGAATCCTTGTGCATGCTCATTACTGATCTCCTGCTCAACATAGCAATGTATTTGGTCTTATGCTTGTTAGTTTGAACCAGGAGGAGAATTTAGCCCTCACAAAAGGAAGAAGTAAGCTTTGAGCAGAGACTTACTGTCCACCATTGTGGTCTAGAATGGTCAATACCTTACCCCCTAGTAGGAAGGCAGCCACCTTTAGAAAGCTAGCTATTAAGTCCTTGTAGAAATCAGGCTCTGGCAGTTTATCCTGAGTCTCTCTAGGAGTGTAGTGAACTGCAGTCACATAAGATTCACAGGCAGGTGGGTCTGGGTGGACTTTCCCTCCCACAAGCTAATGAGTTTCTTTTAGCAAATTATTTAGCTTCTCTAAGACTATTTCCTTATTCGTAAAATAGGAAAAAAAATAGCTCTACCTTACTGGATTATTGTGGAGATTGACAAGATAATTCATGCAAATACTTAGAAAAGTAACTAACCAAAAAGGGTTACCTATGTGTGTGATACATAGAAATAAAAATATGTATATTAGTTCCCATTACCTTGTTCTTTCCTGAAGTAAAAAAACATATTTCAAAATTGTGATATTTAATGTTTTACTTTTATTCTTTTGAAAATGTAAAGAAGAAATTCACATTTCAAATAATTCATGTAAAAACCCAAGGCTCCAGGCAAGAGAGAATACTATTCTGAGCAGAATAGAGTGGTACATTCCTCTTTTTCACTGCCCAAGACATTTATGGTATAGTGTTGGTTTCCCCTGTCCACACTCTGTTGTCCACATTTATTAAGGTTTTGTTTCAGTGAGGATCACAACTTTCCTTTGCTAATACCCTTGAACATGTCCATCAAAGCTTTTGTTTCACTTTGTTTTATGGTTACTTGTTTTTCTCATGTTAGTGGGTGTAAACGGATTTTGAACGAAGAAGCTTTTCATTGAGCTGAATCAGGTGATCTCAGAAATCTGATTTAGAATCCAAACTGAGTGGTTGTTTTCCTTTTGTCCCATACTAATCCTTTTATTCACTTTAAGTGGCTCCCTAGTCTACAAAACTAACCAAATCTTTGAAACTCTTCCATTTCCTCTTTTGTGCTACCTTTCACAAGGAAGTACAAGCAAGCATACTATTTCTGACAGAATGGAAGCTGCACAGAACTGATAACTGACTTCTGTTTTTGCATTGTGGTCCTCTCTGTGTTCTTAGTGTGGCTTTGGTCTCAGTAGAGTAATGGCTAGAAAGCAGCTCTTCTGAGAATGGCCCCAAGCTTCTGAAAGCCTTCCACTAGTGATGGCATTTCTGGAACCCAAGTATTTTCTTGTGTTATCCTTTTGGCTTACGAAAACACAGAATATCCAGACCTCTTCCTGAAATGACCATGATGAAACCATATGTGGCTAAGGAGAATAAGGATATAATTGTGTACTCTCTAATGTTATCACCTAAAGGTAATGAAAATGCATTCCACAAATGATCTTTAATTTTATCAGTGGGACTTTCTACATAACTACTTACCTTAATGATAAAGATAACTAAAGTTTATCAAGCATTGACTACATGACAGGCATTGCTGATAAATACTTTAACATGTACATGGCACCTACATGGGAGTTATAGGTACTATTATCATCTATGTTTTACTAGTGATAACGCTAAAACTCAAAGAAGTAAATAACTTGGGGTCACATAGCTTGTAAGCTAAGTGATAGGCCCTGGAATCAAAATTGAGTCTTTGGATTCCAGCAAAACCACATTTGGAGAGTGTTCTCATAAAAGGCTGCAATTTATCCAAGGATGCTATTGCTCCCAGATTCCATTTGGATTTTATGAGCAAGGTAGTTTTGAAAAGAAAGACTTCCCACCCAGATTCAAGGTCCGTTTGGAACAGCCTTGCCTCAGCTAGTTACTTCAGTGTTTCTCATATGCAGTGAGGCTCCCAACTATCTTTCAATGGAGGAGAAGGTCATAGGGATATTAGAAAATGCACAGATGATACTAGGCTGTTGAGGACCTATTATAAGAATATTATTTTCTGAATTTATTATAAATTGCCTAGGCACATACTACATATGTTTGCTATTTTCATTCTTTTTAAAAATTAATTATTTTTATTAACCTGTAATATATAATTTGCCCCAGGGGTACAGGTTTGTGAATTGTCAGGCTTACACAATTCACAGCACTCACCATATCACTTACCCTCCCCAATGACCATAACCCAACGACCCTATACCTACTCCCCCACCCCCCAGCAACCCTCAGTTTGTTTTGTGAGATTGAGTCTCTAATGGTTTGTCTCCCTCTCAATCCCATCTTGTTTCATTTTTTTCCTTCCCTACTTCCCAAACCCTCCACCCTGCCTCTCAAATTCCTCATATCAGGGAGATCATATGATAACTGTCTTTTTCTGATTGACTTCTTTTGCTCAGCATAATACCCTGTAGTTCCATCCAGGACGTGGCAAATGGTAAGATTTCATTTCTTTTGATGGCTGCATAATATTGCATTGTATATATATACCACATCTTCTTTATCCATTCATCTGTTGATGAACATCTAGGTTCTTTCCATAGTTTGGCTATTGTCGATATTGCTGCTATAAACATTCGGGTGCACGTGCCCCTTCAGATCACTACATTTGTATCTTTGGGGTAAATACCCAGTAGTGCAATTGCTGGGTTGTAGGGTATTTTCAACTTTTTGAGGAAGCCTCCATGCTTTTTTCCAGAGTGGCTGCACCAGCTTGCATTCCCACCAACAGTGTGGGAGGGTTCCCCTTTCTCCGCATCCTCACCAACACCTGTCATTTCCTGACTTGTTAGTTTTAGCCATTCTGAGTGGTGTGAGGTGGTATCTCATTATGGTTTTGATTTGTATTTCCCTGATGCCGAGTGATGTGGAGCACTTATTCATGTGTCTGTTGGCCATCTGGACATCTTCTTTGCAGAAATGTCTGTTCATGTCCTCTGGCCATTTCTTGATTGGATTATTTGTTCTTTGGGTGTTGAGTTTGATAAGTTCTTTATGGATTTTGGATACTAGCCCTTTATCTGATATGTCATTTGCGAATATCTTCTCCCATTCTGTCAGTTGTCTTTTGGTTTTGTTGACTGTTTCTTTTGCTGTGCAAAAGCTTTTGATCTTGATAAAGTCCCAATAGTTCATTTTTGCCCTTGCTTCCCTTGCCTTTGGCGATGTTTCTAGGAAGAAGTTGCTGTGGCTGAAATCCAAGAGGTTGCTGCCTGTGTTCTCCTCAAGGATTTTTTTTTTTAAGATTTTATTTATCTATTTGACAGAGAGATAGAGAGAGAGAGCACAAGTAAGCAGAGCGGCAGGCAGAGGGAGAGAGAGAAGCAGGCTCTCTACTAAGCAGGGAGCCTGATACAGGGCTTGATCCCAGGACTCTGGAATCATGACCTGAGCCGAAGGCAGTTGCTTAACCAACTGAGCCACCCAGGCGCCCCTTTCCTCAAGGATTTTGATGGATTCCTTTCTCCCATTGAAGTCTTTCAACCATTTTGAGTCTAGTTTTGTGTGTGGTATAAGGAAATGATCCAGTTTCATTCTTCTGCATGTGGCTGTCCAATTTTCCCAACACCATTTGTTGAAGAGACTGTCTTTTTTCCATTGGACATTCTTTCCTGCTTTGTCAAAGATTAGTTGACCATAAAGTTGAGGGTCCATTTCTGGGCTCTCTATTCTGTTCCATTGATCCATGTGTCTGTTTTTGTGCCAGTACCATACTGTCTTGATGATGACAGCTTTGTAATAGAGCTTGAAGTCTGGAATTGTGATGCTGCCAACTTTGGCTTTCTTTTTCAACATTTCTCTATTTGGGGTCTTTTCTGGTTCCATATAAATTTTAGGATTATTTGTTCCATTTCTTTGAAAAAAATTTGATAGGGATTACATTAAATATGTAGATTGCTTTAGGTAGCATAGACATTTTCACAATATTTATTCTTCCAATCCATGAGCATGGTATGTTTTTCCATTTCTTTGTGTCTTCCTCAATTTCTTTCATGAGTACTTTATAGTTTTCTGAGTACAGATTCCTTGCTCTTTCATTAGGTTTATTCCTAGGTATCTTATAGTTTGGGGTGCAATTCTAAATGGGATTGACTCCTTAATTTCTCTTTCTTCTGTCTTGCTATTGGTGTATAGAAATGCAACTGATTTCTGTGCATTGATTTTATATCCTGACACTTTACTGAATTCCTGTATGAGTTTTAGCAGTTTTGAAGTGCAGTCTTTTGGGTTTTCCACATACAGTATCACATCATCTGCAAAGATTGAGAGTTTGACTTCCTTGCTGATTCGGATGCCTTTTATTTCTTTTTGTTGTCTGATTGCCAAGGCTAGGACTTCTAGTACTATGTTGAATAGCTGTGGTAGTAGTGGACATCCCTGCCATGTTCCTGACCTTAGCAGAAAAGCTCTCCGTTTTTCCCCATTAAGAATGATATTTGCTGTGGGTTTTTCATAGATGGCTTTGATGATATTGAGGTATGTATCCTCTATCTCTACACTTGAAGAGTTTTGATCAAGAAAGGATGCTGTACTTTGTCAAATGCTTTTTTAGCATCTATTGAGAGTATCATATGGTTCTTGTTCTTTCTTTAATTAGTGTATTGTACCACACTGATTGATTTGTGGATGCTGAACCAACCTTGCAGTCCAGGAATAAATCCCACAGATTGGTCGTGGTGAATAATCCTTTTAATGTACTGTTGGATCCTATTGCCTGGTATTTGGGGGAGAATTTTTGCATCCATGTTCATCAGGATATTGGCCTGTAATTCTCCTTTTTGATGGGGTCTTTGTCTGGTTTGGGGATCAAGGTAATGTTGGCCTCATAAAATGAGTTTGGACGTTTTCCTCCCATTTCTATTTTTTGGAACAGTTTCAGGAGAATAGGTATTAATTCTTCTTTAAATGTTTGGTAGAATTCCTCTGGGAAGCCGTCTGGCCCTGGGCTCTTGTTTCTTGGGAGATTTTTGATGACTGCTTCAATATCCTTGCTGGTTATGGTCTGTTTAGGTTTTCTATTTCTTCCTGGTTCCATTTTGGTAGTTTATATGTCTCTAGGAATGCATCCATTTCTTCCAGATTGTCAAATTTGCTGGCATATAGTTGCTCATAATATGTTCTAATAATTGTTTATATGACTTTGGTGTTGGTTGTGGTCTCTCCTATTTCATTCATGATTTTATTTATTTGGGTGCTTTCTCTTTTCTTTTTGATATAAGTCTGGCTAGGGGTTTATCAATCTTATTCTTTCAAAGAACCAGCTCCTAGTTTCGTTGATTTGTTCTACTGTTATTTTGGTTTCCATTTCATTGATTTCTGCTGTGATCTTTATTATTTTTCTTCTGCTGTATATATATACACACATATATATATTTAGATATATATTTAGATCGATATATACATAATTTTGTTTTCTTTTATATATATATAATATGCATCATATATATATAAATATAAAAGATATATATACATTAGACTGGTGAATAGAACAGAGCCACCCACTTGATTTTGGGTGTATTTTGGTGTCTTAGAAGAAACTACCTTCCAAGATTTTAAAGAAGAAAAACTTACATATATATACAAAAATTAGGTTAAACATGATGAAGGGGTGGAATATGACTGTAAAGATGAAAATTTTTTCAAAAATCTAAAAAAGGAATTGATAAGATAAGTTGGTTGGAAAAAGAAAAAAAAAGAGAGAATGTGAGAATGTGCTCAGGCTGGAGACTTGAACAAAGCCATGTACTAGATTTAGGGTATATTTTGATCTATTAGAATAAATTGTATCCCAAATTTTTTTTAAAAACCCTATATGTATACAAAAAATAAGGTTAAATACAATGAAGGGATAAAATATGATTATAACAATGAAGGTTTAAAAAGATTTTTTTAGAAAGTTATTGTTAAGATAAACTAGTTGAAATATGTTCAAAGAGGAAAGAGGAAAAGTTTAAAAAAATGGAGTAAGAAAAAAAAATTAAAATAACTTAACTTTGCAAGACTAAAAGATCATGGGGAAAACACCATGAATTCTATGTGTTGCTTTCCCCTAGCTCTGGAGTTCTGCTGTTCTCCTTGATTGATGAGCTTGGTCTTGGCTGGATGTTCTTGCTGATCTTCTGGGGGAGGGGCTTATTGCAGTGATTCTCAAATGTCTTTGCCTGAGGCAGTATTGCACCACCCTTGCCAGGGGCCAGGCTAAATAATCTGCTCAGGTTTGCTCTCAGGAGCTTCTGTTCCCTGAGCACTTTCCATAGAGCTTTGGAAGACGGGAATGAAAATGGTGGCCTCCCAATCTCTGGCCCAGAGATACCGAGAGCTTGAGACCCCACTCCTCAGTGCGCCCTCAGAGAAAAACAGGCAGTCCCTCCTGTCTCCCTGGTCTCTGGCCGCACTCCATGCTCATCCAACCTGTGACCGAGCATTTCTGTCTCTGGTGTACAGCTCCATTTGGAGTCTCCAAACCCAGCAGATTCCTGATACTCATTCCTTTGCCACTTCTCCTGAAGAAGGAAGGAGGGGAATCTCTCCAGATCTGCCACTTGTGGAGTCCCTGCTCAAAGAGCAGTGGTCCAACTGTACCTTGGATCATGGTTTAAGGTAACCCCGATTTGAAATCTCACTCCTGGACTCTGCCTCTGTAGTCAACTTCCCTGCTCTGATACCTGGGAGCTCAGCCACACTCAGACACCCCCAATCTTTCTGTGACCCTGCAGGACCTGTGACCACATTGTCCCTGCAAGGGCTCCACCCTGCTTAGCCTCTGGAGCAATGTCCCTCAGTGGAGCAGACTTCTAAAAGTTCATTTTGTGCTCCACTGCTGCACTGCTTGCCAGGAACTGGCCCTTCCCCCACAGTCTATATTCTCATGGTTTCAGATTCACTTCTCCACATGTCCTACCTTTCAGAATGTGATCAATTTTCTGTTCCTAGAATTGCTGCTGTTTTCTCTTCGGTCTCCTGTTGAGTTTGTAGGTGTTCAGAGTGGTTTGATAACTATCGAGCTGAACTCCTGGGACCTGATGTCATTTCAGTCTGCTACTCCTCTGTCATCTGGCTTCAGTCCCTGCTATTTTCATTCTTAATTTTTTTTTTTTTAATTTCAGTGTTTTAGGAGGAGAAATAGGTTGCTACAGAGAATATATATTTTAACTCTTTTTCAATGCATATATTTCATCTGGTATATAAAAAGATAAATGGTATTGGGGGAATGCTAAAAAAAGAAATATAAGAAGAATCTTAAGTAACAGAAATGTGTTATGTGTGGGCAGGTCACAGTGGAGAAATGAAAAAGGAGAGTGTGAATCAGAAATATGTAGTGGAGACTCACTTTTCACCCCTACTTGGTAATAGGCAGTGAAATGAAAGGGTTTTTCTAGTTATAGCTCAGAAGGAAATAATTGAGTAGTGATATCATTCATCCCAGAAGGAAATATCTAGTTAATGCTAAGAGAAAAAGTGACTCTTTGTCATTGAAAACATTTTTTCCTCTTCTTGTGACAGAATATAAGACCCCCTGTGGATTTTTTTAAACAGAAATATGCATTAATGAAAACAAATGTTTCTTTTCCCAAATTTTGTGTGGAAACTGTGCAGGGGCATTTAATGTTCTTCTGAGGTACCATTTCTTTCAAGCAAGTTAATTATCATTCATTCTTACAACCATATGGACTCCAATACCTACCAGGATACCTGGGAAGTCCCTATATACTGTTTTTCTTGCCTCTATAGCCTTGTAGGTATTTATACCATGAAACATCTCTGCTAAGAGTTTAAAGTATACCTTAGACAAACTGAAACTGCTATTATATATGGAGACTGCCTCTGAAGATATCTCTTTTTATTTATTTTTTAACTTTATTTTTTAAAAGTAACTCTAGGGGCTTTCTGGGTGGCTCAGTTGGTGTAACATATGATTCTTGATTTCAGCTCAGGTCTCAATCTCAGGGTTGTTGATTGAACTTCACCCCGGGCTCCATGCGTCTTATGGAGTCCCCTTGGGATTCTCTCTCTCCTCTCCTTCTGCTCTACTCCACCCCCATTTTCTCTCTCAAATAAATAAATAAAATCTTTTTTAAAAATAGAGTAATCTTTATGCCCAATGTGAGGCTCAAACTCATGACCCTGATCAAGAGTCACATGCTGTACTAACTGAGCCAGCCCACCCCTGCACCCCTGCCAAGATCTCTTTTAAATGCAGATATCACAAATTAGTATCACTGAGGGTAAAAACCAATGAGTGACATATAATTTTTTTTCCTTTGAAAAGTTATTGTCAAAATTCAGTATAGTTAAGAAAGAAATATATGGTTATTGGCAATTTGGAAACCTCCACTAATATAGAACAACATTATTCTTGTATGTCAAGATTTCCAAATAAAATAATATAGTACTTATCTAGATTATGCAATATTTCATATAAGTTTAATCCATTCAGATAAAAAAGTCCTATTCTTTATGTATCATCCCTCTTATGGTTTTTAAACATTTTATCACAGTCTTTCTAAAATGTCTTATAAAATTTCCTACCAATGTATACTAAGTATACACTAAAAGTAATTTATTTCTGAATGATATAAGTTACTCTGTATTGCACTCAATAAAACTCTATAAAAATTTTAAATTTTTTCTTCCTTTTCTGTAAATTTCCTCTTCCTTTGCTGTTGTCCAGTTTTTCATATTGCAACTCTTGCTGATAACCAGGGCTTCTCTTGGCAGCCCACTTCTTTTTTCAAAGTTGCTCTTTCTAATCTGTTGTAAACAGAGAAACCAGATAATAGTTCTTATAGGAAGTTAGAGTTAACAGGCTGTAAGTTAGATCTCTTTTAGGTGTTTGTAACATTGATTTTAGCTTATTTGGGGACCTGTTTAATTTTATCTCAGATTCTAGTCAATATTCTAGAAGGTTGACATTTCCAGATAAGTGACCTCTGATTGAGTTAGGGAAATGAAGAGGTACAGGTGGAGTCTCTAGGCAGTCCAAGGAACATGAACAGAGGCAAGAATGGGAGCTGGAGATATGGTGTGTTTTGAAAACTGCAAGCAGTTAACAAGGCTGCAGCCTCAGCTAGAAGGCAAAGAGAAGGAATGTAGGATATGGCAATAAGTGACAAGCAATGGAGTAATAAGCAAGGACAAAACAGCAGCTCTTATATTTCACGCTAAGGAAGTTTAACTTCAACATTGAGATGTGAAATGACAGTGAAGTGTTTTAGGGAAGGCAGCAACATAGTCAGATTTGTATATTAGAAAGGTTGCTATGTCATTGAGAAAATGTTGTTCTAAATGACTAAGGAAATCATGTTAATAATATACATTTACATTAGCTGGCAGCATTTGATTAACAGCCCAGATAGTGGAAGTGGGTTGTGTATTACTCTTGTTTATAATGACTCATTTTTATATCTAAAATGAAAAATACAAACATTCCAGGTTTGAACTATAACTCAAATGTGACAGTAATAGATCAACTACTTCCTACAAGGGACACAGAGAAAAGAATCACTAATATTCTGTATCGTTTCTTCAGAGAGTTCCAGAGTTCCAGTGTATATATTTTTGTCATTTGGTATATAGCAGCAAAGCCTGGAGACAGATCTAGAATGTCCTTTTTTTTTTTTTTAAGATTTTATTTATTTATGTGAGAGATAGAGTGAGAGAGCACAAGGTAGGGGAGAGGGAGAAGCAGACTCACCACTGAGCAGGGAGCCCAATATGGGGCTTGATCCCAGGACCCTGAGATCATGACCTGAGCCAAATGCAGACACTTAACTGACTGAGCCATGCAGGGATCCCTAGAATGTCCTTCCTTATGTAACACATTCTAATTGAGAAAGAATGCAAAAGATATGTAGAAAATTGAGTTGAGGGACGCCAGGGTGGCTCAGCTGGTTAAGCAGCTGCCTTTGGCTCAGGTCATGATCCCAGTGTCCTGGGATCGAGTCCCACATCGGGCTCCTTGCTTGGCAGGGAGCCTGCTTCTCCCTCTGCCTCTGCCTCTGCCTGCCTCTCTGTCTGCCTGTGCTTGCTCTCTCTCTCTCTCTATAACAAATAAATAAAAATTAAAAAAAATATATTTTAAAAAAATTGAGTTGAGTAAAAATATTATGAAATGTCAGTCACCAAATTATTCATATTTTTAACACTCCTATCATTATCACATTACATATGTAGTAACCATTGTCTTAACTTTTAAGTGATGAAAGAGATGTCAGGAAGAATAGGTGGCTTGCTTAAGTATAGTAAAGATAAATATACAAATAGGTCTTCACTTAGTTACATAAGAATCTATTCAGAAGAGGTGAGTTTTTCTTCTTTTGTACTGGTCAAGGACTCTAACCCCAAGTATACCAAATTACCTGCCCTAAGAAACTGAGAATAGAACTCTGAGAAATATTCTGCTATGCTGTCATGAACACGTGAATAATAATAACAATAACAAAGCAATAATCATTATGGTAGTGGTGATGAGGATGATGGTTATTTAGCTTTCCTCAATGGTAGCTGTGTGCTTTTGTTTCCTCTTATGGACAAATTCTAATAAATAAAGTGTAGGAGGAGCTAAATATATGAAGTTGATTTCAATCTGCTTATTATTTAAGGAGCTAGATGAAATCATTAAATTGCATCCTTTCATTTTATTCATTAGAAAACTAAAGCTCAGAAGATGTAGAAGGACACTTAGTTGGACATCGAATTTCAAAGTGTCCTGCTTCATACACTTCATAATTTAGTACCTATTTCTTATATATTGAGTGTCCCTCAGAAGAACTGGTATTGTGGGGCTCAGTCCCTAAATTCATAAGGAAGGTAAGGGGGAGTATGACAGAACTGGTTTAACACCACTGAAATCTATTCCTTGGTTGATTTCTTTCTTTACATTATTCAGCAGATATTATTTCAGAGGTAGGCATAATCACTTCTCTTTAGGGGGGCAGAGAGAGTAGGCTTCTCTGCTAATCAACTCCCAAGAGGGATGAGGAGGCATAGTTAAACCACCCAGGATTTACAGGTTTGTGCCTCAATATTTTCTTGTTTATGTGTTTCTTTAGAGGACTTCAGAATTTAGCTGAGTTTCATTAAATCCAGTTAAACACCATAGAGCCATGTAAGTTTGATCACCCAATGGTCCAGTATCTTGTGGCAATGTCTTAGTCTTAGATTTTGCAATATTAGTGTCAGTAATCTGCTACAGAATATCTAATTTTGTCCTTTACCTGAATTTTTTTTATTAGGCTGCTCATTTTCAACACAGGATGGGAGATTTCCTTTTGATTTATTATTAAACTATTCTAGTATAATAGTATTAGTTGCTGTATTTCAATAAGCTTATAGTGGTTTCTTTACCTAGCAAGGAAAAATCCTGAAAAAATATCTAGGCAATTAAAAATATAACTTACAATCTAAAAAGTTAATGATAGTTAGGTATGTCTAGGATTTTGCTGAACAATGACTCATAGAGAAAATACGTGGCCATCTATGTGTGCATCTGAGAGCTATTTTTTTAAATGTAATTTAATTTTTTAAAAGATTTTATTTATTTATTTGACAGACAGAGATCACAAGTAGGCAGAGAGGCAGGCAGAGAGAGAGGGGGAAGCAGGCTCCCCACTGAGCAGAGAGCCCGATGCGGGCGATCTCAGGACCTGAGATCATGACTTGAGCCGAAGGCAGAGGCCTTAACCCACTGAGCCACCCAGGTGCCCTTCTGAGAGCTATTTTGATAAAAAATGCTCCCTTATCCAATATGCAGTGTACTAAAATACAAATTTTGTGCATATTGTGACTATGAGAGCTTAATAGATTTTTCTTAGGAACATGGTTTCATGAAATGCTTGAATGGTATGTATCAAATCAGACTGTTTAGATGAGACCAGGAAAGCTGAATCAGTTTCATTTTAAACCATCAACATCTGTGACCTTGGAACCAATCAATAGAATCTCTTCAGCTTGTCTTAGGAAACTGAAATTAATTCACCTTCTAATTCAAGTCAGTTAATATCTATGGATCCCTCACAATGTTCCTGGCACTAGGGATTTAATGAATGGTTGCTTTTCTTGTTCTCCAGTAGCCCACCGACTAACTAGGAGACAGATTTGTACACATTGCACCAAAATATAAGTTTGGGCTATGACCCTCACACAAGCAAAACATTAAAGGGAAACAGATAATGACCAAAGGTTGAAGGAAGCTGTGGGAGGGGAAAGCTTTACAGAGGAAGTGAAATTGAAATTAAATATTTAAGGAAAAGTGATTTTTTTCCTTCATTCTGACAGAAGGCTCCACAATCCTGTAGAATCACACACCTTTTCTTCCTGACTGATCAGTTACTTCCAGTATGCTAGTATGTGAACTAGTTCTATCACTAGAAATTTAATGAACTAAGTTGACTTTCTAAAAATGTAATCTTGTTTCTATTTATTTGTGAAGATTAGAATTGGGAGGAAGTAGGTGTTCTCATTTCTCAAGTGGGAAATTTGAGTCAAAAAAGATAATTCAATGGAAAACCAAAAGAGAAACAGTATTTCTGTCTTTCAAGGAAACACTATTTTGCCTGGACATTTTCATTATCAAAACAAAACAAAGTAACAATAATAATGACATTGATAACCAAGCATATCACTTAGATCTCCTAAAGGATTAACTATTTATATGGAAAAGGGCATTAGGAGGATTCTGTTCAACTTCAGGCATCAAACTAAGATTTGGGCTTCCTAAAGGCAAACTTCTGAAATAAGAGTGGCTCAAAATTCAAATGAAGTGCCTTGTGAAATAATGAGCTTTTAGTTTTCATATAGAAGAGAGATCACCACCCTTCTGAATAAAGTTAAGCTCTGGGGTTATGGCAAACATAAACATTTCCTCAAGAAGCAATTTTGGATTGACTCAAATAGTGAAGGCAAGAGAGTTACTTACATTCCATTGAGTAAGACTGAGATGACTTTGGCTCAAACATTAAAAATAAAATGAGCAGCTGACAGGGAAAAAGCACAAAAAATAACTTTTTTTTCTTTTCTTTTTTTTTTTTTTTTTTGTCTGAACCATTTGGGAATGTTATATATCCAAAAGATATATAAAAAGATAAGTTGAAAAGAAAACTGACAAATCTTTTTTTTCCCCTTTTCCATTATGAATTAAGAGCCATCTGTACAGCCAAAATGTCTGAACGATACAAAGTATTCAATCATGCAGTAGATGAAATGAGATGATAAGAAACTAGGTATGTATGCAGATTTATTTGACAAATACTTGTAAAATACATTTAAACTCTACATTTAAGGGGCGCCTGGGTGGCTCAGTCTTTAAGTGTCTGCCTTTAGCTCAGGTCATGATCCCAGGACCCTGGAATGGAGCCCCACAGCAGGCTTCCTACTCAGCAGGGAGTCAGTCTGCTTCTCCCTGCTTGTGTTGCCTCTCTCACTTATCTCTCTGTCAAGTGAATAAATAAAATACATTTTAAAAAATTTTTAAAAAATGTACATTTAAGACATTAGGAATAGGTGTGGATTAACCTCTTTAGTAACCTAATTATAATTTTGCTTGATACTACAAGGCAAACAGTTGCTCTATCTAGAGACAAGCAAAGAAGGTGACCTCAACTGCAGCCAGATTGTTCTAAGCTTCATTTTCTAAGCCAATGAAAATGCAATGCTGAGTTGGATTCTTCTTCTAATGGGTATTGATTTGGTATTAACTGAGATTGGATGACTTGTAGGATTTTCCTATCAACAAAAGGGAAAAGAGGACTTGTAACATTTCTAATATTCTTTCCCAGTCAAGGAAGAAAGAGGACTTGTAACATTTGGTATATTATTTTCTGCATGTCTTTTGATCCTTGGGATCAGACTCCTTGTATTTCTACATAGGGCATTTATTTGGCTATCCCCTGTTTTGGTTTTGGTTTGTTTGTTTGTTTGTTTTCCTCGGTGAGCTTCAGCTTCATTAAGTTAGTGGTAGAAGGAGAAGGGGCTTATGAGTTTGGACACATTTTCGATCTAGATATTTTATTCTTATGGATTTCTGAAGGTCTCTGGTACCTTTTCCAAATGACTCTTATCTGCCTCTTATTCTCCCAATGTAATGACCTTACAACATATTTTTTAAAAGATTATTTATTTATTTATTTATTTGACAGAGAGAGAGATACAGTGAGAGAGGGAACACAAGCAGGGGGAGTGGGAGAGGGAGAAGCAGTCTCCCCACTGAGCAGGAAGGCTGATGCAGGACTCTATGCAGGCTCAATCCCAGGATCCTGGGATCATGACCTGAGCTGAAGGCAGATGCTTAATGACTGAGCCACCCAGGTGCCCCTCTTTACATCATATTGTGAAGTCTGCCATGCATATTTGTCCTAAACTTATACTCTCTTGTTATATCATCTATCTTGATAGAGAAATATGTCTTTCTCTTCACATGACTCTAGATGGTAGACATTTTCCTATTTTTATCTTTCCTACCAAGGATTGTAATTGACCTAAGAATGGAGTTTTTTCGTATTTCTTGTTTAGCGTAGTTCCCTACATATAGCTGTTGCCCAACAAATATGTTGACTGTCAGAAGACATGAGGCAAGCTTGGTAGGAACTTGGTAAGAATATTGCTTTTTCAAACTGAATTCGTTTCTTTTCTTTTCTTTTTCTTTTTCATTGATAACAGGTCAGAAGATAATATACACAATACATCCAGGTTTAATGAATTGTGATATCCTTAAAGAAAATTCAGAGAAACATTAGCCCAGTGATAATACAGTTAGGTAGATTTATAGCTTGTTGAATTGTTAGGCTCTCAGTTTTTTGGTCAGTGGTTTGATGATAGGCTATTTTGTGGGGGAGCATGTTGGAATGCTATTCTGGAACATCTCAAGAGTTACACAAATAAGAATAGCATTCTAAAGGCTTATTTGTACCATCATTTAAAAGGATACAGTAATATACTTTTAAAACAGAAAATTCAAATCTCTTTTTTAAAAAATTCCTGTATAGCTAACATACAGTATTAGATCAGTTTCAGGTGTATAATATGGTGTTTCAACATTTCTATACATTACTCAGTGCTCATTATGATAAGTATATCCTTAATTCCCTTCACCAATTTCACCCATTCCTGCCTCCCATCTCCCCTCTGGTAACCATCAGTTTGTTCTCTATAGTTAAGGGTCTGTTTTTTGGTTTATCTTTTTTTTTCTTTGTTCGTTCGTTTTGTTTCTTAAGTTCCACAAATGATCGCTTTAACCATATTTTTATATTTTTTCTATCTTCTTGTGAAATAAAAGCAATCATCTTATAATATGCCTTTTCTTTAAGTTACTGTGCAGTTTTTTCTTTCTTCTGGGTCACATGTTGACCAGCCTATTCCACAGACACTACTGGGAAAATGATTGAAGAGATGAAGATAACAGTGCAACTGTGGATTCCATATTTATTAATTTGGGACACTGCAATAGCTAAATGGTAACCCAGGCTCAGCTCATGGTTTCTGATATATAGTGGAGTGGCTAGTGATTAAGGGAACTGTTCAGAAAGCACTAATAGATGCTTTCCTTTCCTTCCCACAGACCCTTCCCTTACGTTGTCTCATTCTTGTTAGATAGTAAGTCAAACTATATAATGAAAAACTAGTCTATAGTTACACTTATCTCAGAGAATACTTAGAAAATACTTATCTCTGAGGATGGTGATAACTGGAAAGGCAGATAAGGTGATCTTATGTGGTATTAAACATATCTTGTACCTTGGTGTGGGTGATGAATACATGCATTTATAGATATTGGGCAAAAATTAATTGTGTAGTTTGTCCACATAACTGTATTTACTTTATTCCTCATTTATTTTAAATAGAACCATATAATGATTAAAAGCATTAGGCAGTAAAAAGGAAATAACCAGATATTAAATCAGTTTCACTAGAGTGAAACTCTAGTTTCACTAGAGTTTAAGGTAAAGTAGAAGGTAGGTAAGTAGAAGGAAGAGTTGAGAATATTGTCTCACATTAACTTCTCAGAGTTTTAAATGCCATGATGAAGAAACCAAACTTTATTCCTTATATTTGAGGTAACGTTGGGGATTCTTTCTTGAACACTTTATCTTCCACCTCACTGGAGTGAATTGATGACTGCAGGAGTTGGTTGGCGATCCTCTGGAAAGCATATACATTGTTATCTCTAAGGAAGGATACCCTCTAATAGGTCATGACTTTTGAGTGGAAGGTCAGAGTCACTGACCTCCACCCCCCTAGGCAAAAGCTAATAACAAGTATGCTGTAAGATATTCAATGATTTTTGGTAGCTGGTTTTAAGAAGAACCATGCTTCAATGTCCATAATAGCCAGACTATGGAAAGAGCCCAGATGTCCATCAACAGACGGATGGATAAAGAAGATGTGGGATACACACACATGCATGCACACATGCACACGCATGCACACACACACACTGGAATATTACTTAGTTTATCAAAAAAATGAAATCTTGCCATTTGCAACTATGTGGATGGAACTAGAGGGTATTCTGTTAAGTGAAATAAGTCAATTAGAGAAAGACAAATACCATATGATTTCATTCACATGTGAAATTTCCTGAAACAAAACAGAGGATCATAGGGAAAGGGAAGGAAGAATAAAACAAGATGAAATCAGAAAGGGAGACAAACCATAAAGACTCTTAACCATAGGAAACAAACTGAGGGTTGCTGGAGGGGAAGGGGTTGGGGAATGGGGTAAACTGACTGATGGACATTAAAGTGGGCACATGATGTAATGAGCATTGGGTGTTATATACAAATGATGAATCTCTGACCTCTACCTCTGAAACTAATAATACAGTATATATTAACTAATTGAATTTAAATAAAATAAATAGGGTACCTGGGTGGCTCAGTTGGTTAAATGACTGCCTTTAGCTGAGGTCATGATCCTGGAGTCCCAGGACTGAGTCCTGCATCAGGCTCCCTGCTCAGCGGGAAGTCTGCTTCTCCCTTTGACCTTCCCCCATTTCATGCTTTCTTCTCTCTCATTCTCTGAAATAAATACAAATAAAATAAAATAAATGAATCTGCATATTAAGGAAAAAGAATAATTTAAGGCAACATGTATATTGTAGAGGCTGCTTTTAATTTGATCAAGCTAAAAGGGCCCACAGTGACCACCTGGCTGGATACAGACAAGACTATCGGGTGACCCACCTCAAAGTATCCATAGGCTCTAACTAACCAATGGGTTACTTAGAATAGGGCATACATACCAAAAAAGGGAAAATTCCATATGTTCCCATACCTCCTCTCCTTCCCTCTTTAAAAACAGCCTCACCCACGCTTTGTGACAGACACTCTGCTTTGCTCTCCTGCCCACTTTTTCCTTACAGTGTATGCAATAAATTTCTGTCTCCTTAAAAAAATAAATCAAATAAATAAAATAAAATAATTAAAATAATATGAGCCATGTCAGGATGCCTGGGTGGCTCAGTTGGATAAAGCCTCTGCCTTCAGCTCAGGTTGGGATCCCCAGGTCTTGGGAGCCAGTCCTATATCGGGCTTCCTGTTCAGCAGGGAGTCTGTTTCTCCCTCTCCCTCTGCTCCTTCCCGGCCTACCCATACTCACTCTCATTCTCAAATAAATAAACAAAATCTTAAAAAAAAAGAACTATGGCTGGAGAATTAAAGACTTGGAGGAGAAAAATGAGAGGGAATACAAAGAGTTCCTTCCTGGGCGAGTTTCTTGGTATGCAGCAGAGGCAGTCCAGGACTACCTGGAAGTAATGACCTTTCTACACAAGATGGCTTCCTCACCTCCTCCTCTAAGAGCCTAAGGACTTTTTTTTCCTGGGATAGGTCTGGGGCACAGTAGGCATTTAATAAAACTTTTTGAATGAATGGAGGAAGAATAGATAATCTCCAAAATAATATACTTTTTGCAAAAGAATCATTTGTTGTTTTATTTTTGCTGGTAAGACTGTTAAAAATTATGATCACTGTACATTAATATATTGTTTTTCCTTGCTAAAATATGTCTTCAATGCTAGATGTACCAACAATTTAATAAAATGGTTTATTGGCAGAGGATATATGTGTATAAGAAATACTGCACTAAATATACATACATACACATAGTCATGAACTGCATCTCAATTTCAGAAATATTAAAAACTGAAAAATAACATTTTAGAAATGAGGGAATGAATATGCATAAGTCCCCTTTCCCAGCCTTCCTTAAAGACCTACATCAGCATATATATGACACATTCACCTTTCTTGCACATGTTCAATGGCTTGCAGGGTTAGTTCTTGATGTCTTTATTACTGCAGACTCCATGGGAATATCCAATAGGTTAAAATCCTTGGGAGGAGAGAAAGGTCACTACATACTTGCTCTGCACAGTTTACAAAAAATAGAATACTGTCCCAGATCTTACACCTTTAAAAACACACGCATACACACGCATACACAAACAAAAAATGAAGAAATGGCTACAATTGAGAAAGAAAAACTGGGAAGTACCCTCCTTTAAGATTTTATTCTTGGCAAGATAATTCTTTGATTATTGTTATTTGCTTGAAAGTTGAATTTCTGCCCATGCATTCCCACTAGAACCTTCCAAAACATAAATACTCTCAACTTCACCTTAGTTGTCCTTATGTAGATTTCCCACTGTGTATTTACTTCTCTGTTTATCCTTGAGGCTTATCTACTATTCATTCCCTCAGGTTCTTCAGGGCCTTAGCTGTTTTTTTTTTCTGAAATTTAATAATCATATTGAATAGTAATAATGTAATAACATATATAAATATAAAACCACTTTAACATTTTCATACACAATTGTTTAATGTGTGTAGGACAGCTATTATTAATTCTGTTTTAAAGATAAATAAGTGGAGGCAGGAATTGAATAAACAACTTGGCCAAGATCACGCAGCAATTAAATACCGGGTAAAGAACCAGAACTGAGGTATGGCAAAGCTTTGACAAGTACTTGGGAAAATGCTCCTACTCTTTGTTATGTTCCTAGCTATTCCTTTTCTTGTGATTGATTTTTTTAAAAAGATTTAATTAATTTATTTACTTTAGAGAGTGACAGAGACTGAGCAGGGGGAGGGTAGAGGGAGAAGGAGAGAAGCAGACTCCCCACTGAGGGAGCCCAAAGTGGGGGTCAATATCATGACCCTGAGGTTATGACCTGAACAGAAATGGAGAGTTGAATGCTTAATCTACTGAGCCACACAGGCGCCCCCTCCTTGTGTTTGATTTTTAAAGGAACCACCTGATTATATAAAACAAGTGCTTCAGACTGCTTCCTTTAATGTTGAGCATCTTTTTTCCCTTTTATTTTATTTTTTAATTTAATTTCAATTAATTTACCTATAGTATATTATTAGTTTCAGAGGTAGAGTTCAGTGATTCATCAATTGTATACAACGCCCAGTGCCCATTACATCATGTGCCCTCCTTAATCCCTATCACCCAGTTACTTCATCCCGCCACCTCCCTCCCCTCCAGCAACCCTCAGTTTGTTTCCTATGGTTAAGTGTCTCTTGTGATTTCTTTCCTCCTCTGATTATGTCTTGTTTTATTATTCCCTCCCTTTCTCTATTCTCCTGTTTTGTTTCTTAAATTCTGCATATGAGTGAAATTATATGATAATTATCTTTCTCTGATTGAGTTATTTCATTTAGCATACCCTCTAGTTCCATCCACATCATTGCCAATGGCAAGATTTCATTTTTTTGATGACTGAGTAATATTCTATTGTATATATATGTATACCACATCTCTTAACATAAATTTCAGCAAAATATTCTCTTCTCTCCCTCTCTTTCTCCTTTTTTTCTCTGTCTCTGCTTCCAACACCCCATTCTCATTTCTTCTTTCCAATAACCTTTAACTGCTTGAAGAGATCTAATATGAAGGACATAATAATGATGCTTCAGTTACCTTTTTGCTATTTAATTTCTCTCAACTCACATTGGGCAGTTGGATGCTATTCTCAAAATTGCCCTTCAATTCCCTCTCATATACTCTTTAAAATGAAGTTCATAGTCCGTTCCTCATAGGATCCTTCTGGACAGTGCCAACCCACAACTAGACTATGTTTGAGTACTGAGGCCAAAACTCTGCTCCTTTGGTTCTCAGTGCTTTCCTACTGTGCCCCAGACCAGTTCTGCTTCTAGAGTTTCCTGTTGAGGGGAAGGGAATTATGCAAGTCATGAAGCTATCCATGGAGATAACATTGCTGCTTTTCTATTCCTCACTCATCATGTCCAACCCATCACAAATTTTGGTCACCTTTTCCTCCTAATCATATCTTGAATCAACCACTTTCCTCTATTTACGTGACCCAGTATTAGTTCATGCCATCTCCTCTCTGCTAAGACACCTGCAGTAGTCCTCTAACCCATCTTGTTATTTCCACTCTCTCCTTCCCTTCAATGTTCATGTCATTTTCTCTCTACTCCCATTAAAAATGTTTCTCTTTGCTTTTAAGATAAAGATCTCTAAATTTATCTTGCCCTGTTCATGGTTTAGCCCTTTCAGATCTCCCTGGAATCACTTTTCGCCATTTTCTGTCTTGTTCCTCGTAGTCTAGTCTCAATTGAGTTCTTCCAATTACTGAAACAGACCCACTTCTTCCCAACCCACATGCTATTTCCTCTACCTGGAGAATTTTTTATTTTCCCTCTGTCACATGGTTAACTCTTACTCTTACTTCAATTCTCAGTTCAGATACCACTTACTTATACAAAACTTCTCTGACTCCCCTGCCATGTTAATGCTCTCCTTCACAGCAGCAAGTACCTTCCCTTTGAGGCACTCACTACTGTGGTACATTTACTTTTATTTAGCTAATTGTTTGATCGGGTGCTGA
The DNA here is from genome assembly GCA_003697995.1 of Taxidea taxus jeffersonii. NCBI lineage: Eukaryota > Metazoa > Chordata > Mammalia > Carnivora > Mustelidae > Taxidea > Taxidea taxus. Next base: position 28,957 of record RCUC01120429.1, read on the forward strand.
AAAGAAAAATGTTCACAGTGGGTCTGCAACTCATTCTTTCCACCTTGGAAATGCCAGAGACAGTTTTTCTTTTAACCCCAAACACATCTCTTTGCAAATATTGACTGATGAAATTTACTAGCTCCTGATCACTGATCTAGGAATGCTTTTAACAAAATGTATATGATCTGCCTGGCCTGTTTGTTGTAAATATATCTATAATTTATGGATTTATGAACTGCAGTGGTGCTGATGAGTGCAAGTTAATCACACAGCTAGAACTGGACTGTGAGATAATGAGAAGTAGAACTGTGAGACCACAACACTAAGAGGCTTCTCTTTGCTAATTCAAGCCTACAGAAGGAGCAGCCTTCAGTCCAGAGCCACAACACATCAGAGTGTAGGAAACAGGAGCCTGCCTCTGACAGGCTCAGGTCTGCCCGACACACCTATGGCATGCTCTGTTGATAGTCCCTTCTTATAACCTTTGCTAATCATTTGTAAAGGTTGATGCTGGGTCTGATTTTTATCTCATCTGAATCTTACAACTCGGGCTTTTATTATTATATAAGTAGAATATCTACATTTCTCCCTTTCATGAGCTCCATGAAAACAGGGAAATGACTGTATTATCTGACAGTTCCTATTTTCTGGCCCAATATTTAGCACACAGTAAATGCATACAGATGCAAAGTAGATCCTTTTCTTTGTGTGGCAGAGATCACTAGAACTCATCATATCCAATTTTTCTTTCTTTCCTACACATACTGGAAAACTATCCAGCTTCCCATGTCATTAGGTTGGGGACATGTGATTAATTTTGGCCAATAGATTTTGAGGGGAAGTAACATATGTAACTTCAGGGCAGAGGCAGGTAAGATCAGATTTAAGTTGCCTATGTTATATTTTCCTTGTCTAGCAAATGCTGAGACCTTGTATTAAGATGGTTTTATGAAAAGATGGTAGAGCTTCTGTCATTTCTGGGTTCCTGACTAATATGTAAAGAACACCCTACTCCTACCCAAGTTGGTATACACTATGAGCCAGAAATGCCAAAAGATTTTATTAAGTTCCTGAAATTCTGAGGTTAATTTGTTACCTGTATATAACATAACATATGCCATCTAATACACAAATGAGCAGTACGTAGGCAAGACTATGTATAAGGACACTCTGGAGCACACATATCTTCTTCTCATCCCTTGATTTTTCCATTCTCTCTGTTCCTTCTCAAAATGCAAACTAGCAAAGTACAAGAGAGAGGGAGTTACATTTTCAACCGCTACTCCAGAAACAATCGACTTGCCTTGGACTGAATTGACTCAATGAATTAAACTAATGCCATGATTTATTTAACAGAGGATCTTATGTGCCAGTCCTTTGCTGGGTATTTAAGATCAATGATGAAGAATGCTGCTTCCTGCACTCAAAGTGCTCATATATCCCAATAAGAGTAGTGAAAACATGAGTATGCTATAATAGAGATAAGGTAAAAAAGAGCCATCAATTCTGATTTATGGAAGAGAGTTGGAGAATGACTTTATAGAGTGACATCCAAATATTTGAAAGAATGAAGGATTTTACCAATTGCCAAGAGAAAATGGCTCATTATAAACAATGTCCCATGGCACAAATGGTTATGGTATGTTTGGAAAGAGAGTTTAGTATTTGTGGACTTGGTGGCTGGGGTCAGGATTGGGGAGAGAGTACAGGAAGTCAACTTCTCCTTTCCTGTTCCACACTTCCAATTCTTGCTTTCACATTTTTTTTTTCCTCAGTTTAAGGCAAGAGTGTAGTGATTTCAATTATCACAATAGGCTTGCATTAAGATTGTAAATACTGTATTTATTAAAGAATAAAAAGAAAGAGAAATACACATAACCAACTAATTCTACCCTGTATTTTATACCCAGAGTATTATCTTTATTTCTAGCTTTTTTAGTTAATGATCCATATATGGCTACTCTGAACATGTCTCAAATGTGCTCTGTATATCTTTCTATATCTATATCTAGCTAGTCCCTCTCCTATTTGCATTTCAAAGTCTGTCCTTTATTCACATTTTAGTTCTTTTGGTGCTAATGTTCTCCTTTTGTAGTTCCTTATTTATGAAGGGCAAACCTTCCAGGTTAACAATTTAGTGGTAATATTTCACTTCTTCAACCATATCAGTAAAGATTTAGAGGGTGATCTGGACTACTGAACTTTGAGAAAACTTTGAACCAGAGTAGAAGTTTTTTGCTTTGGACTAAAAAATACATCCTGTATTCTTGGCCTGTGTTCTCACAGGGTATTCAACCACATCTTCTCTTGTGGTTCTCAAAAAAAATTTTGGTATGCATAAGAATCATCTCAGTAGTTCAGTAAAAATGACAATTTTAAGGTCTCTATCCAGTAATTCTGAGTCATTGCCTTTGTGTGAGGCCCAGGGATTTACATTTTTAATAATACCCCAACTGTTCTGATTTACATGATTCTCAAACCACACTTTGATAAACACTGGTATGTATAGTAGTTGTAAAAAGTCTAGCAAGATGGGCTGTTTTTCATTTACATCAGTGTTTCTCTGGCTGTATATTAGAACTGCTAATACCTTGAAATGGAGAGCTTTTAAAAACACCATCATTGATGGGACACCTGGGTGGCTCAGTTGGTTAAGTGGCTGCCTTCGGCTCAGGTCATGATCCCAGCGTCCTGGGATCGAGTCCTACCTCGGGCTCCTTGCTCGGCAGGGAGCCTGCTTCTCCGTCTGCCTCTGCCTACCACTCTGTCTGCCTGTGCTCGCTCTCTCTCTCTCTCTCTCTCTCTCTGACAAATAAAAACAAAACAAAACAAAAACACCATCATTGCATAGGCCATTCCACAAACCAGTTGTATCTGATTATCTGGAAGGAGATGATTATAAGTGAATTTGTATTCTGCACACTATGGCAAATTATTGCTTAGAAGATCTCCTTCTTACTGTGGCCATTGCAAGAAATTGGTGAACAGGTCCTCTGCC